>PVHX01006199.1:0-85284 GCA_004024805.1 Geosciurus inauris
AAAAAAAAAAAAAAGAAAAGAAAATGCATAAAAGAACTATATATATATTCATGAATGATATGCAATATTCATATGCATAGAAAAAAAGAGTTGAAAGAAATTCACTGAAGTGTTAATACAGTATATGTCTGTGATGGAAATTGTGTGATTTTCCTTTTTATTTTATACTTTTCTGTTTTAAAATTTTTCCACAGTGAATATATATTACTCTTAAAATTAGAAAAAAAGTTTGAAAACAAAACCTCTTTATTTGGGGCTAGTTTTGACAATATACTATGCTCTTCTTTCATTTTTGGTTTGGTACTAGGATTGTACCTGGGGTGCTTAATCACTAAGCTACACCCCCAGCACCTTTTAGTTTTTTATTTTGAGACAGGGTCTTGCTAAGTTGCTTACGGCCTTGCCAAGTTGCAGAGGCTGGGCTCAAACTTGCGGTCTTCCTGACTCAGCCTCCCAAGTCACTGGGATTACAGGCGTGTGCCACTGTGCTGTTTACTATGCTCTTCTTAAGAGACTACTTGGTGGAAGATAATTGGGTGGTCCAAATAAGGTACTGTTTTTTTCATGCATGGTATTTAAATATAGAAAGTGACAAAAAGTGATTTCTCTGTATTGTTTCATATTCCTTTTTTGGAAAATTTCAGAAAAATAGTGATAATCTTAATTTGGGGACTATCACTAATTATTTTTTATTTGCTAAGAGCAATGCAGTTCTTACATTGAGGGATTCTTGACCTCTTTACTCCAAATGACTTGTGTAGGCTAATTAAACTATTTCCTAAATCCTTCCTGCTTCATTTATTTGGAAAAAAAAAAATGAATCAACCCAGATTAATCCATGGAATTAGTATTGAACTATATAAAAACAGAAGAAATGTCAGAAGTTGTCTATTCTGCTTCTGATATCTGACTATAGCAACAAGATATTTAGTGAAAGAGAATGTTCATTCATGGCTTCATCACTATATCTCTGGTGATTAGCACTTCCATCAAAGAAGTTAAAGGTGGTAAAACGCAGTGAACTAAAAGCTACTGAGCATATTGGGCTAAAATAATATTGAGAAGGATTGACATTTGAGGTAAAATAAGTATCAGTTAAGAACAGCATTTGCGGGGCTGGGGCTGTAGCTCAGTGGTAGAGCGCTCGCCTAGCATGCGTGAGGCACTGGGTTCGATCCTCAGCACCACATATAAATAATAAATGAATAAAAATAAAGATCCAACAACAACTAAAAAAAAATTAAAAAAAAAAAAAAAGAACAGCATTTGGGGGGCTGGGATTGTAGCTCAGCGGTAGAGCGCTTGCCTCGCATGCGTGAGGCCCTGGGTTTGATCCTCAGCACCACATACAAAGCAATAAAATAAAGACATTGTGTCCATCTATAACTAAAAAAAATTTTAAAAAAGAAAAAAAGAACAGCATTTGGCTGCTGGAAATAGACATTAAATAGCTTATTAATATAGGAGTTTATTTTTCCACAAAAAATGAATACATAGTAGCCATTCCAAGGCTGGTGTGGTGGCTTTATAATATCACTAGTGTCCCAATATTCTAGTATTTTGCTCCATTATCTATAGCTTTAGTTTACACTCTCTTACTCACTGAACTTCAGCCAGGAGGGAGGAAGGGAGCAATACAAAAGAGTCTGCCAAATGAATCTATGTTTTTTTAAAGATTTTCTGCTAATCCTTCCCAACAACTGCTGCCTGTATGCTGACAGTCATACTCATTTAAAATTTCACACCTATCCGCAATTTTCAGCAGGGCACAGTTGCCACCCAAAACAAAATCAAGTTTCTCGTAGTAGGGATGAAATGTAAATGGATATTATGTATTAATTAGACAAGGAAATTTGTAGTCTTTGACACAATTAGTTCTTATAATAATGTTCCTTTATTTTCATTGTAATACCATTTCCTTTTTGGGGATGTGGGGACAGGAAAACCTATTATTCTATTTATCTCTCCATTGGCCTGATTTTCTCTATTAACCATTCACAGTTATAATGTGTCTTACTGTGTATTTTTCATCTTAGATTTTTTTAAAAATATTTATTTATTTATTTTTAGTTGTAGGTGGACAGAATATCTTTATTTTATTTTTATGTGGTGCTGAGGATCGAACCCAGTGTTTTACGTGTGCTAGGCGAGCACACTGCCACTGCGCCATAACCCCAGCCCCTCATCCTAGATTTTTTTTAAAATTTTTTTTTGTTGTTGATGGATCTTTATTTTATTCATTTATTATTTATATGTGGCGCTGAGGAGCAAACCCAGTGCCTCAGGCATGCTAGGCAAGCGCTCTACCACTGAGCTACAGCCCCAGCCCTCATCTTAGATTTTTATGTACTTCACTTGGAGTCTACTGACTTGGGTTTGAGATCTAACTCTGGCACTAGTTAACTGTGTAATACTAGACATTTCTTTTACCATTAGTCATTCATTCATTCATTCTTTTTTTTTTTTTTTTAAATATTTATTTTTTAGTTGTAGGTGGACACAATAGCTTTATTTTATTTTTTATGTGGTGCTGAGGATCGAACCCAGTGCCTCCCGCGTGCTAGGCGGGCACGCTGCCACTGCGCCATAACCCCAGCCCCTCATTCATTCTTTTAACAGGTATCTATTGAATGCATTTTTGAGTTAAATGCTAGGGATATGACAGTGAATGAGACAAGGTCTCTGCTTTAACAGAGTTTTATAGGTGTGCAGATTAGGTGCTGACAAAATAGAAATAAGCCTGTGAGAATCTCTTTTTCTTTATTTATAAAGTAGAGATCATAGCATTTTATAGTTCATGTAAAGGTTAAATGAGATAAATTTCAGCAAACATGAAAGTCCTTAGTAAACTATAAAGTTCTGGTAAGGGTTGAAGGACATTCTTTTTCTTACTTTCAAGCAACTCTTGGTGTTATCATCTAATAGCAGTCATTCAGTCCTCTTACATCGCAACCCATGACCTGATCTTATCCAAATTTGCAATGAATTCCCATTTCATTCCAGTAGTTTAACCTCAATTTTCTCTGTAGCCACTACCACCTACCCCCCACCCTTGCTGGATTTCATTTTTTATACTTTTGGAAATTTTCCAGTTTGCATTCAGTGAGCCATATTCTTCCTCTCATCTTAATCTATTTGGCTGTTTTTTTCATTAATTTTTTTTTTTTGGTACCAAGGGATTGAATCCAGGGTTGTTTTACCACCACACCACATTCCCAGCCCTTTCTTCCTTCCTTTCTTCCTTCCTTCCTTCCTTCCTTCCTTCCTTCCTTCCTTCCTCCCTTCCTCCCTTCCTCCCTTCCTCCCTTCCTTCCTTCGATTGAACTCAGGGATACTTGACCCCTGAGCCACATCCCCAGCCCTATTTTGTGTTTTATTTAGAGACAAGGTTTCACTGAGTTGCTTAGTGCCTTGCCATTGCTGAGGCTTGCTTTGAACTCACGATTCTCCTGTCTCAGCCTCCCAGAGTGTTGGGATTACAGGCATACGCCACTGTGCCTGGATCCTTTTTATTTTTTGAGACAGGATCTCACTAAGTTGATGAGTCTGGCTTTGAATTCGCAATCCTGCTTCAGCCTCCTGAGCTGCTGGAATTACAGCCATGTGCCACCACGCCCAGCTCATTAAAAAAAATTTTTGAGCATCTAATATGTGCTGGGCATTGTGAATACAGAGGGGACAAGCCTTGCCTTGACAGACTTTATAAATCTAATCAGAAAAACAAACTTTGGACAGAAAGTTTACTGAAGTGATTATCATAAAAGGCGTACAGTAAAAGGAAAGTGTAAGATGAAATGGAGAGTTTATTCTTCTTTTTAAACTTTTTTTATAACTTTATTTGTTTTTTAGTGGTGCTGAGGATCGAACCTAGTGCTTCATATATGCTAGACAAACACTTTGCCACTGAACCACAACCCCAGCACCAAGAGTTTATTTTTATTATGTTGGAGAATTACAGTGATTCCCCCCCATTAAATATAATTGGCTCTTTGATGTCCTCCCACAGTCATTATGCAACTTAAAACACTTGATCATAATTGAAGATAAAGGCTTTATCCTACTTTCTCTAGTTCCTTAGTGATGTTTATTGCATATCTGTATTTTCATGTGAAAAGCATGTGCTTTAGCTGAGCACAGTGATGCTGGCCTATAATCCCAGCTACTCAGGAGGCTGAGGCAGAAGGATCAAAACTTTGAAGCCAGGGCTGGAGTTGTGGCTCAGCAGGAGAGCACTCGCCTCGCATGTGCGAGGCACTGAGTTAGATCCTTAGCACCACACAAAAATGAATAAAATAAAGACATTGTGTCCAACAAACTACAACTAAAAAAAAATTTTAAAAATATTTGAAGCCAACCTGTGCAATTTATCAAGACCCTATCTCATAATTAAATTTTTTAAAAAAGACTGGGGATGTAGAACACTTAACTAGCTTGTGGTTGGCACTGGACTTGATTCCCAGTACTGCAAAATCAAAAGCAAACCAACAAACCAAAAACATGGGCTTAGATGTCAGTCCCTACCCTGCAACTTGCTTAGCCATGTAAGATGGGGAAAAGTTACTTAAACTTTCTGATTCTGTTTCTTTAGTATGATAATAATAAAAAAGATACCTACTGTATGGAATCATAGTGAAGGTTAAATAAGTGTATGAAGGAATTAATACTGTGTCTGGTTCATTATAAGTAGTCCATAAATATTAATATTATTATTATTTTAAGGTCTGTGCTCATTCCAAAAATCCTTTGTTGCCTTTTTACTACACTTCTATTTTACAAACTCTTTTTTTTATAATCTAACATTTATTTTATTTATTTGTTTTTATGTGGTGCTGAGAATAGAACCCAGTGCTTCACCAATGCTAGGCAAGTGTTCTACAATGGAGCTACAACACCAGCCCCACATTAAACTTTTTTTTTTTTTAAAGTACTTATTTTTTAGTTGTAGGTGGACAGAATATCTTTATTTTATTTTTACGTGGTGCTGAGGATCGAACCCAGTGCCTCATGCATGCTAGGCGAGCGCTCTACCACTAAGCTACAGCCCCAGCCCTAAACTTTTTTTTTTTTTTAATTTTTTTGTAGTTGTAAATGGACAGCATGTCTCTTTATTTATTTATTTATTGGGGTACCAGGGATTGAACTCAGGGGTACTCAACCACTGAGCCACATCCCTAGCCCTAATTTGTGTTTTATGTAGAGACAGGGTCTCACTGAGTTGCTTAGCGCCTCATCGTTGCTGAATCTGGCTTTGAACTCATGATTCTCCTGTCTCAGCCTCCCAAAGTGTGTTTATTTTTTTATGCAGTGCTAAGGATCAAACCCAGTGCCTCACACGTGCTAAGCAAGCACTCTGCCACTGAGCCACAGTGGCAGCATTAAACTCTTTTTTCCTTTTTTAAGTTGTAGATGGATATAATACTATTTATTTATTTATTTATATGTGGTGCTGAGGATCAAACCCAGTGCCTCACATGTGCTAAGCAAGTGCTCAACTACTGAGCTACAACCCCAGCCCCAACATTAAACTCTTTTTAAAAAAATTTTTTTTAGTTGTTGATGGACCTTTATTTTATTTATTTATATATGGTGCTGAGAGTCGAACCCAGTGCCTCATGCATGCTAGGCAAGCACTCTTACCACTGAGCCACAACCCCAGCCCCTGACATTAAACTCTTTTTTTTTTTTTTTTTTTTTTTTTTTTTTTTTTTTTTTTTTTATCTTTATTTTATTTATTTTTATGTGGTGCTGAGGATCGAACCCAGTGCCTTACGCATGCGAGGCAAGCGCTCTACCACTGAGCCACAATCCCAGCCCCCTGACATTAAACTCTTAATGTAGTTTAGTAAAATATTTTTTTAGTATATTAGATAAAATGTTTATTTTTATCTTATTGGCTATTTTGTCTCTCTACTTCTCCAGGTATAGTGAACATAGCTGTGAACAATGTTCAGGAGTTGATTGTTGCAGCGGACATGCTACAGTTGACTGAAGTTGTTCATCTTTGCTGTGAATTTCTCAAGGGACAAATTGATCCATTGAACTGCATTGGGATCTTTCAGTTCTCTGAGCAAATTGCCTGCCATGATCTTTTGGAATTCACAGAAAACTACATCCATGTCCATTTCTTGGAGGTTCATAATGGGGAAGAGTTCCTGGCACTTACAAAAGATCAGCTGATCAAAATTTTACGAAGTGAAGAACTTAGCATTGAGGATGAATATCAGGTCTTCTTAGCTGCAATGCAGTGGATTCTGAAAGATCTGGGAAAGAGAAGAAAACATGTAGTGGAAGTGCTGGACCCAATTAGGTTCCCTTTATTACCTCCTCAGAGGCTTTTGAAGTATATAGAAGGTAACTTGCTCGCTGTATATCAAATTAATTCATCATCAAATGGCTTTTTCTCTGACAGTGTGACAGAGTTTTCATTTTTTGACTCAGTAACGCATCTATTGAATGATTATGTATGGTACAACTTCGGTGAATAGACAGTATTTCAATATTTCTACTCCCTATTTTAATGAAATTCTTATGTATCTTTCTTAAAATTAATAAGATAGATTAGTGTTGTAAAGTTACTGGCAAAACAAGCACTGCTCTGCTATTTTTGATAGTACTAATTATTTCAATGTAAGATTTCCTCTTGCCATTCTGAAATTTTCAGCAAAGCTTAACATTTGAGGAATATGCATACATTAAAAACAAAAGCAAGACTGAATAAATACCTCTCACTATAAAATGAATTTACATTGATATAATATCATGGCCTCTGAGTAGCCTTTGAATGAGCTTTAAATTCTAATATTTTTTTCCCCAGTGCCTTGTACATGTTAGGCAATTGCTCTACCACTGAGCTATATTCCCAGCCTCAATTCTAAACTTCTTTCTGAAAATATTTGTACCATAGTATAAAATAGGTTTTTTTAAAAAAATATTTTTTAGTTATAGATGGACACAATGTCTTTATTTTATTGCTTTGTATGTGGTGCTGAGGATTGAACCCAAGGCCTCACGCATGCGAGGCAAGCGCTCTACCACTGAGCTACAATCCCAGCCCCTAAAATAGGTTTTAATCTGTATGTTAGAAAAATTATAAAATTTAAATTTCTTTTAAAAAACTTCTTTAGATCTAGTTTAAAGATTTGATACTTTTACTGTTGTTATACGTTGAAATATTAGGTTGTAACAATTACAGATGATCTTCCTACAAATTAAATAGCACTAGTAAGCATCAAAGGTGTAATTCTGTGAAGAAATTACTTTGAATAATAGATTGCTAGTTTTTCTCCACTTTTGGCAGTGTTAAGAGAATTTTGTAGGTTTTTCTGAGTGATATTTTTTTAAAAATATTTATGTATCTTTTCTGTAGGTGGACAGAATATCTTTATTTTATTTTTATGTGGTGCCGAGGATCGAACCCAGTGCCTCATGCGTGCTAGGCGAGCACGCTACCACTGCGCCACAATCCCAGCCCCTGAGTGATATTTTTTATTAGTACATACAGTGTTGTTACTTGCAATAGTTATTTTCTGTAAAGTTGCCACAAACACTGAAATAGCAAATACTGAGCTGTTTCTCCTAGATGATATATTCCTAATCAATACAAAGCCTTGTTTTATGTATTTTTAATCTAAAAATACCTTAAATAATACATATTTTTGATTTGTTAACGTTGGACTCATGGCCAATAGCACTATAACTTATTCCTGAACGAAGCTTACCTAATACAAATACAGTCATCCCTGAGATTCCTGGGGAAACTGGTTCCTGGACCCCCAGGGATACCATAATCCACATATGCTTAAGCCCTTTATGTAAATAGCATTTGCATATAAACTACACAGTCCTTCCATGTATTTTAAATCATCTCTGTATTATGTATAATATCTAATACAATGTAAATGCTACGTGAATAGTTGATATACTGTATTGTTTAGGGAATAATGACAAGAAGAAAGTTTGAACGTGTTTAGTACAGATAATTTTTTTCCAAATATTTTTATCTGCCATTGGTTGAATATGTGATATGGAACCAACAGATATGCAGGGCTAACTGTGTTTCCTTTGCGAGGCATGTAATAGCATTGTTGCACATAGAAACACCACATAGCACTTGAGTACTACAGTTGGGGACCATTTTAAACAGCAAAATCAACAAAAAGAAGAAAAATGCAAAAAATGTATGGCATAAAGTAGACTGAAAGGGTGCTTATTCACAGTATAAAAGCTGGAACAAGAAGGTAGAGTGAAGCCTTCTTCAGCCTCACCCAGAAAGTACATACAAGACGATTCAGATTTTTTGCCATTTTGCACATGTCAATGAATAACTGCAAAAGTACTTCAAATATTACTTTTGGGGTTGAAATACTTTTTAGTGAGTAAGGGTTATTCACAAATAGGGAATCTTCAATTAATGATGATTGGCTATATTTAAATGCTAAAACAAGGGAGAGAAATTACCCAGTCATACTTTTGTATGAGTCATATGAGAACTTAGGAATGGATAAGTTTTTATGTCTAGGTTGGCTTTTCCCCAGCGCCCAGGATACAGAGTACTGAGGGAAAATTCCTCTGCTAGGAGCAAGGCAGGCTTCCCTATAAGTGGGGCTTATTTTCCTACAGCTTTTTATGATTAAAATTAAGTCTTCCACTGTTTTTTTGTTATGTTTGTTTTTGTTTTTTAGTACTGGAGTTTGAATCTAGAGGTGCTTTACCACTGAGCTACATCCCCAGCCCTTTTTATTGTCATTTTAATTCAGGGTCTTGCTAAGTTACTTGGGGCCTTGTGAAATTGATGAGGCTTTCCTCAGAACTTGCAATCCTCCTGTCTCAGCCTCCTGAGCCAGTGGGATTACAGGCATACACCACGATGCTGGGCTTTTCCACTGTTATTTAAGCAGGCCCAGTAGTTTTCACATAAAGGTATTTTACTGGAGGAAAACTTCAAGGTGTCAGGGAGAGGTAAATTGTGGATTCTGTGCATGTGTGTGTTGTGCGGGGAATTGAACCCAGGGACACTACCTGAGTTCACCACTCAGTTACATCTGCAGCCTTGTTAATTTTTTTTTTAAGTTATAGATGAACATAATACCTTAATTTTATTTATTTATTTATTTTTATGTGGTGCTGAGGATCGAACCCAGTGCCTCGCATATGCTAGGCAAGTGTTCTACCACTGAGCCACAACCCCAGTCCCCCTGTTAATTTTTAAATTTTGAGACAGGGTCTCACTAAGTGCCCAGGTTGATCTTTTACTTGTGATCCTCTTTCTTCAGCCTCTAGAGTTGCCGAGATTACAGATGTGCACCTGCATACTGTGCTGAAATTGAGGATTTTAAAAAAGTCAACATTAATGTTTTTTGATTTTGAAACTTTGATTATATTTGAGAAAATATAGGTAATCTATTAAAAAAAAACACAAAGACTCCACCAGAAAATTCAGAAAAGGAGAAAAATACTTAATCTAAGTAATTAAATTATGTTATATGGAATGTGTAGTTTTTTCCCCCTAATTAGTGGTACATGCTTATTATAAAAAGTGTAGGTAATACAAATATATAAAAAGCAACAAACAAGAGTTGGGTGCAGTGGCTCACAGCTATAATCCCAGCAACTCTGAAGGTTGAAGCAGGAGGTTTGAGACCAGCCAGGGCAACTTAGAGAGAACCTGTCTCAAAATAATATGTGCGTGTGTGTGTACATGTGTATATAGAAGAGCTCAGTAATAGAATGCATGCAAAAGCAGGGTCCTGGGTTTGATCCCCAGCACTGAAAAATAAACAATAAATCACCCAAAGTCTGCTACTTAGAAATAGCCAGTTTTAATTCATATATAGGAAATATCATTCTAAATATTTTTATAGAGGAGGATTGATGATAAGTGGTTGGTTGGATGGTCATTAGAAAAAAAATTTAGTAAGAATAAGAATGATTCTACATATACTGTTAATAATATAAAAATTTAGTTAAATTTCACTAAAACTTAACAAAAGAAGAAACAAAAGGAATAACTAATTTCCAATAAATATTTCTTCATCTCAAGAAATAATCTTAAAGGCTCATGTGAAATGAAGGGCAAAATTATTTAAAGATGAAAGCATAGTTCCATTTTTAAACAGTTATCAACTGTGGTAAGAAAAATTAGGTACTTAGCAGTTTATTTTTCTTTCCTCCCACTATTTCTTGTCAAGGTTTATAGCCTTTATTTATATAGATATTTGCAATTATGATTCCCTTAGTTCTGTGCCTTTATCTCCGTACTTAAATGATGATCTCCACCAGTTTTTCAACCACTGAATGCGGTGGCTCACACCTGTAATCCAGTTGGCCCCAGAGGCTGATGCAGGAGGATCACATTCAAAGTCAGCATCAGCAATGGGAAGCTGCTAGCAATTTAATGAGACCCTGTCTCTAATAAAATACAAAGTAGGGCTGGGATGAGGCTCAGTGGTTGAATGCCCCTGAGTTTAATCTCTGGTACCCCCCACAAAGTTTACTTAACAAAAAGTTTAATATGAAAATGTACATGACCTGATTTTTACCTCATAGTTAAACAAGCCTTTTGGAGAGGGGACGTGAATTTCTCTGCTATACAGCCATTTTTTTTAAAAAATATTTTTTAGTTAAACATGGACACAGTGTCTTTATTTTGTTTATTTATTTTTATGTGGTGCTGAGGATCGAACCCAGTTCCTCACATGTGCGAGGCAAGCGCTCTGCCACTGAGCCACAATCTCAGCCCTAAACAGCCATTTTTTTTAAAAGTTTTTTTAGTTGTAGATATACACAATACCTTTGTTTTGTTTTTATTTATTTTTATGTGGTGCTGAGGATCGAACCCAGTGCCTTACACTGGCCAAGCAAGCGCTCTACCACTAAGCTACAACTCCAGCCCCTAGTCATTTTTTATACTTGTTCCAAGACTTCTAACATGATGATAGTATTTCCTGGTATTACTATCATTCCAATGTTGTTCTGTTCCCCACTAGTTGCCATCTCCATCCATTCATGTATCACAAGATTGATAAAAGGCTCAAACCCCACAATATTCCTTGGACATGTCTGCCACTGTTTATTTTCAATGATAACTTCTTGTCCATAAATGTTTTCAGCTTGGGAGGATGAACTTTGCTCTCATTGTCTATTCAGCAGGTTCAGAGATGCTTTGAACCAGAATCGGCAGCCTCCTTCATGCTATCATGGTCTTAATATTGATCTTGAATCAAGACTTACTTAACCTACCTAGAAATATATTCCACTAGTGTGGTCCTATAAAGACCCCCACCAGCCGGGCGCGGTGGCTCAAGCCTGTAATCCCAGCACTCAGGGAGGCTGAGACAGGAGAATCGCGAGTTCAAGGCCAGCCTCAGCAATGGTGAGGCGCTAAGCAACTCAGTGAGACCCTGT
Source organism: Geosciurus inauris (assembly GCA_004024805.1). Taxonomy (NCBI): domain Eukaryota; kingdom Metazoa; phylum Chordata; class Mammalia; order Rodentia; family Sciuridae; genus Geosciurus; species Geosciurus inauris. The sequence continues at coordinate 11,404 of PVHX01006199.1, forward strand.
CTCTACATAAAATACAAAAAAATAGGGCTGGGGATGTGGCTCAGTGGTAGAGTGCCCCTGAGTTCAATCCCCGGCACCAAAAAAAAAAAAAAAAAAAAAAAGACCCCCACCATACTAGAGATCCAGCCCAGGCCCTGGTACCTACTAGGCAAACATTTCACTACTGAGCTACACCTCCAGCTAAGACTTCCTCTTTTAATGGTTTAGTTTCCTTGGCTTTCTGAGTTTTGCTTTTTCATTGCTCATCCTTTCTCCAAATTTTTAATTATTGATGGGAATTCTCCAGATTTTATTAGTTAACCTTCTTTCCTCAAAGTGCTTCTGGGATATAGAGATAAGGCTAGGGAAATTGGAACAAACTAGGAGACAGTCCTTTACTAGCATGTATAGTGCTTTGTGCAAATTAGAAAACAGTGCTCTTTTAGTGGGGCTAGGTCTTAAAAGTTGGCAAATAAGACAGGTTGACTTTTATCCACAGTTTACCTGAGCTAAGCATCCTTGAGCAGGGACAGCTTATCTAGTCATACTCAAGAGCCTTTTAGGCAGAATTTTTGTCTCCTGTTTTGTCTGTTGTTTTTTAAAGTTATGACATAATTTTGTATCTTTTTTGTTATTAGGTTGAAAATTAGAATTTTTGACTGTTTTTTAGATAATTATGATCCCATTACACTTTGCTATTTTTTTCTTTTTTCTTTTTCACTTTGCTATTTTTGTTTGGAAATCCCTGTACATGAGTCTTCAAATTGGATACTGTGAAGCATATTTTTATTTTTTATTTTTTTAAAAATTATAGATGGACAATATCTTTATTTTATTTATTTATTTTTTATGTGGTGCTGAGGATCGAACCCAGTGCCTCAGGTATGCGAGGCAAGTGCTCTACCACTGAGCTACAATCCCAGCCCAAAGCATATTTTTAAAACAATTTTTTGATTTAAGGAAAGCATATTCCTCAGTAACAATGAGAAAAATAATGTTTGATATTAAAGGAAACAAACACCATTGTTTGATGGTGATTCGATTGCAAAATATGTTTTATCTTTATAGAAATGTGTCTTTTTGATAGCATTTCAGAGTTGTTTGAAATATTGTCTTTTTAAATATTGCCTTAGGAGTATCTGATTTTAATCTTCGTGTTGCACTACAAACACTTTTGAAAGAGTATTGTGAAGTGTGCAAATCTCCCAAAGAGAACAAGTTTTGTAGTTTCCTGCAGACATCTAAGATCCGACCTCGGAAGAAAGCAAGAAAGTACCTGTATGCAGTAGGTGAGGATCTTTAAAAAAGTAATTGAAATTATCTTTATTTTCAGGAGCAAAACTTTTTAATAGTTTGTTGTTATTAACATACATATCAGAATATGCAAGTGTGTCAGAGGCATATTTAATTTCACATTCAGGCTACAGATTTATAAATTATATTTGTATAGTACAATAAACACATCTAAAAATAAATAGCTACTTAATTTGATACCAGTTATTCTGTGATCTGAATCTTTGGGCTCTTAGATTAAGCCGGTTATCAAATGACTGACTAAAGAAACATTGCTTTAAAAGTTAAATTTTTGAATTCAAGTGTAGCATAAATCTTAAAGGAGAATAAATCTTAAAATTTTGAACTATTCATATTGCATAGATAGTCATCAGGGACAGTAGAAACCAGTGGTCTCCAAAGTCTCATGTGCATCATGATCCATCAGAATACCTGAGGGCCGGGCATGGTGGCGCATGCTTATAATCTCAGCACTTTGGGAGGCTAAGACAGGAGAATCAAAGCCAGCCTCAGCAATGGCGAGGTGCTAAGCAACTCAGTAAGACCCTATTTCTAAATAAAGCCACAAAATAGGGCTGAGTACCCCTTCATTCAATCCCTGGTACCAAAAAAAAAAAAAAAGAATACCTGAGGAACATATTAAAATTTCATTTTCAATTTAAAAGCATTAAACCTGATAAATATTTAATATATAAAGTGAAATGTTTTTCAGACCAATATGCATAAAATAGTTTTTATGTAAATACTTTATGTATGATATAATTTATAACTGCATATAATGTTATGTATAATTTTATATGTAATATATAAATTTTCACTGTTGAAGTGCATGCTGTAATTTTTTACTGATGGAATGTGCAGTCAAAACAAGGATTTCAATCTATTCTTTTTTTTAAATTTTTTTTTAGTTGTAGATGGACATAATATCTTTATCTTTGTGTGGTGCTGAGGATTGAACCCAGTGCTTCATGCATGCAAGGCAAGTGCTCTACCACTGAGCTACAATCCCAGCCCTCAATCTATTCTTTTTTTTTTAATTATTTTTTATTTTTTTATTTTTAAATTTGTTTTTTGTAGATGAACACAATATCTTTATTTTATTTATTTATTTGTATGTGGTGCTGAGGATCAAACCCAGTGCCTCACACATGCGAGGCAGGCACTCTACCACTAAGCCACAATCCCAGCCCCTCAATCTATTCTTTTTAATTGAAAAAGACACTAATGGAAGTCACAGTGAAACTTCCTAACTACATAGGTAATCAGTGCCTAGATTTGTATTTTACCTAACATTCTATAATCATCAGACTGGTAAACCTTCTCATTGCATTTAAGCCATAATCTTTCAGGACTTAGTACATTTAAGAATGATACATTTTGTATATTATTTTTTATATATGGCAGCATAAATAAAGAATTTATTTCTTGGTACATAATAGTTATACTAAATGTTTAGAGGTAGAGGGCTAGATTTTTCTCATTACTGCTATTGAGTACTAAAGGATTTTCTATTTACTTCCTTTCTTTTGTTTAGGTGGATATACACGGTTGCAGGGGGGCCGTTGGAGTGATAGTAGAGCCCTCAGCTGTGTAGAACGTTTTGATACCTTTAGCCAGTACTGGACTACTGTGTCTTCACTTCATCAGGCTCGATGTGGACTGGGAGTAGCAGTTCTGGGAGGGATGGTCTATGCTATTGGAGGTAATAATAAAAATGTCTTATTTCACTTATTAATCTAGTTGGCTATATTTTTTTGTACCATCCTCTCTCCCCAACTCTTAGTTTACTACATTCTTTTTTTTTTTTTTAAATATTTATTTTTTGGTTGTAGGTGGACAGAATATCTTTATTTTATTTTTTTTATGTGGTGCTGAGGACCGAACCCAGTGCCTCACGCATGCTAGGTGAGCACGCTACCACTGCGCCACAACCCCAGTCCCTCTTTTTTTTAATTCACTGCGTTCTTATATGTCTTATATATAAATGCTAAATGCTAGTGCTATGTGGTGTACATAGATATAATTACACTCAATAAAATTTGGGGGCGGGGCTGGGATAGAGGCTCAGTGGTAGAGTGCTGGGTTCAATCCTTAGCACCACATAAAAATAAAATAAAGGTATTGTGTCCACCTACAAGTAAAAAATAAATATTTTTTAAAAATTTTTATTGAATTGATCAAAGAAAGAAAGAAAACATGAGTTGTTGAATGCTTCATATCAGAGAGATCCTGTGATTTTTCACAAAACAATATTTAGGTTTGGTTTTAATGAAAAGTTATTTATAAAATCTAATAAGCCATCTATTTTATGAACAAAATGTAATAAGCCATCTATTTGAACTTTACTTGTATGTCTAATGGTACTTCAGACTTAACATGTCTAAACTAAACTGATTTCTCACATCTTAAATCTGTTTCTTGGGGCTGGGGTTGTGGCTCCGTGGTAGAGCGCTTGCCTAGCACGTGTGACATGCTGAGTTCGATCCTCAGCACCACATAAAAATCAATAAATAAAATAAATGTAAAAAAAATTCTGTTTCTTTCCCAAGGTTTGCCATCTAGAAATTGTAACGGTGATTAAACTAGTGGCTTAGGACAGAACTTTGATTGTACTTAATGCCATTCTTTCTTTTATACCCCATATTCAATTCACTAAAATATAGGCAGATATACTCTTTACCACTATAGTACCTTAGCCTTCCTGATTCTATTTTTGTTTCCCTAATCTATTCTATATATTATGGTCTGTGATGTTCTAACATTCGGGTCTGATTATGTCATTGCCTTTTTTTTTTTCCTTTTGATAACACAGACTGAACTCAGGGGCACTCAGCCACTGAGCCACATGCCCAGCTTTATTTTGTATTTTATTTAGAGACAGGGTGTCATTGAGTTGCTTAGCGCCTGCTTTTGCTGATGCTTTGAACTCTCAATCCTTCTGCCTCAGCCTCCTGAGCCACTGGGATTACAGGCAGGTGCCACCGTGCTCAACTTCATTGCCATATTCTGAACTCTGAAATGGTTTCCTGTTTACTACTCCCTGCAATGAACCCCCAGTATTGAGATTGAACCCAGGAGTATTCTGTCACTGAGCTACATCTCTATCCCTTTTTATTTTATTTTTAGACAGAGTTTCGCTATGTTGCGTAGACTAGCCTTGAATTTGCTTTCTCCACCTCCTGAGTTGCTGGGATTACAGGCATGGGCTACTGTGCCCAACTTTGCTGTTCACTCTTTTTTTTTTTTTTAAATATTTATTTTTTAGTTGTAGGTGGACACAATATCTTTATTTTATTTTTATGTGGTGCTGAGGATCGAACTCAGTGCCTCCCGCGTGCTAGGCGAGCACGCTACCACTGCGCAATAACCCCAGCCCTGCTGTTCACTCTTAAGATCAAATCCAGTCTTCATCATATCCTTCCAGGCCCATATGTGATATCTGGTTTCTGTCTAGCTCTCAAATCTCTTTTAATATTTTTTTAAATATTTTTTTTAGTTGTCAATGGACCTTTATTTTATTTATTTATATGTGGTGCTGAGAATTGAACCCAGGGACTCACACGTGCTAGGCAAGTGCTCTGCTACTGAGCCACAACCCCAGCCCTCTCAAATCTCTTAAATCTCACTTCTACCATTCTTCCCCTCATGTTTAACTGTAATGTCCCTTTTGCCTTTCTCTTGGAAAAGTTCTAGTTTAATTGTTTTAGTTTTCTCAATTGTAAAAGAAAGATGGTGTAAAACTTACTCAAATATTCAGTGGTGGCTACAATTTTAAACAGAATGATAAATTTGTTCTCATTATAGAACTCATGTTTGAGAAATAGTCCATACCTACGTTCATGAAATTTGTACTACTTTTCTACCTGTTAGAAAAAAACAATGTGTTTATTTAAAAACTGGACTTCTGATCATGATTTTGCTTTTGTGCTTTCTTAAACATAGGTAAGAAGTCCAATAGCAAAAAGTTTTCTTTGTCTCCATAGTGACTGAATTCAAGGGATCAGAACATGGATATCTTTCCACGACTCCCCAAGCACTTGACAGTGTGATTCTGTAGTATTTCACTATTTAGCCTTATAGTATTTGTTGATACATTCTTTTTTTTTTTAATATTTTTTTAGCTGTAGATGGACATAATGTCTTTATTTTATTGCTTTGTATGTGGTGCTGAGGATCGAACCCAGGGCCTCACGCATGTGAGGCAAGCGCTCTACCGCTGAGCTACAATCCCAGCCTCTTGTTGATACATTCTTATCAGCCAAGGTGGTGGTGATCTTTTTAACCAAGAACCATTTTTTGAGCTTTTCTTTATCTGGCATATATTAGGTGCTCATCAGCAGTTATACTCAATAAGTATAATTATCATGTTTATATTGACTTAATTCATGGACGTGATACATTTTTTTCATTTATTTAGATGTTCCTTAATTTAAAATTTTATCCAAGAGCTGGGGTTGTGGCTCAGTGGTAGAGCACTTGCTTAGCATGTGTGAGGCACTGGGTTCGATTCTCAGCACCACATATAAATAAATAAATAAATAATGGTCCATTGACAACTAAAAATATATATATATATGAAAAAATTTTATCAGCTGAGCGCAGTGGCGCACGTCTATAATCCTAGCACTTTGGGAGGCTGAGACAGGAGAATCGCAAGTTCAAAGACAGCCTCAGCAACGGCAAGGCACTAAGCAACTCAATGAGACCCTGTCTCTAAATAAAATACAAAAATAGGGCTGGAGATGTGGCTTAGTAGTCAAATGAGTTCAATCCCTGGTAGCAAAAAAAAAAAAAAAATTATCCAAATAAAGTTGATAAATCTTATGCATTGAAGCTTTGCACAATCTTTGGTTAGATTTTCATTTATTTATTTATTTTTGTGGTACTAGGGATGAAACTCAGGGCTTATGTGTACTCAACACATGCTATAACTCTGAACAATACCTCCAGCCCCTAGATTTACCTTTTTTAAAAAAATATTTTTAGTTGTAAATGGATACAATACTTTTATTTATTTTTATTTGGGCTGAAGATTGAATCCAGTCCCTCACACATGCTAGGCAAGCATTCTACCACTGAGCTACAACCCTAGTCCTAGACTTACTTTTTTAAAAATTTTATTTATTTATTTTTTGGGGGGTTGTAGATGGACACAACATCTTTATTTATTTTTATGTGGTGCTGAGGATTGAACCCAGTGCTTCACACATGCAAGGCGAGAACTCTACCACTGAGCTACAATCCCAACCCCTCTAGACTTACTTTTAAGTATAGTGTTTATTTTAAAATTCTATTGTAAGTGGTATGTTTTTTGTTTTTTTGGTTTTTTTGGTACTGGAGATTGAACTCAGGGGCTCTCGACCACTGAGCCACATCCCCAGCCCTATTTTGTGTTTTATGTAGAGATAGGGTCTCACTGAGTTGCTTAGTGCCTCACCATTGCTGAGGCTGCCTTTGAACTTGCGATTCTCAGCCTCGGCTAAGTGGTATGTTTTTCAAAATTGTCTCTCTCTGTTTGTTGCTACATAAGACTTATGGTTACATTAAACCACAAATTGTACCAGGACCAGCTACCCAAACTAATACCTGAAAAAATATAGTAAGTTGTAAGTTAAAATGTAAGTTGTGTCCTCAAAAATGATATGGATTAGCTGGGTGCGGTGGCGTACTCCTGTAATCCCAGCATTTGGGAGGCTGAGACAGGAGAATCACAAGTTCAAAGCCAGCCTCAGCAATGTTGAGGCTTGCTAAGCAACTCAGTGAGACTCTGTCTCTACGTAAAACACAAAATAGGGCTAAGGATGTGGTTCAGTGGTCAAGTACTCCTGAGTTCAATCCCCAGTACCAAAAAAAAAGATACAGATTAGCTGGGTATGGTGGTGCATACCTATAGTCCTAGCTACTCAGGAGGCTGAAGCAAGAGGATAACAATTTCCAGGTCAGCCTCTGCAATTTAATGAGACTTTGTCTCAAAAAAATAGAAAGGACCAGAGGATGTAGCTCGGAGGTAAAGTACCTCTGAGTTTAGTCTCCATACTTACCCCTCAAATTACATGGATTGTTTGAGAGGTAGAATTGGAAATAGATAATAGGAAAATTGTGCCTTGTTTCTTAAATAGGCTTTAATGACAGTGCTGTAGATTCAAAATAATGTTTGCTGGGCAAATCAATTATAATGATATTTTAAAATCAGACATAACAGCTGAATTGCTGAAAACACGATGTTTTTAAATATTGTATTATGGTTCTATCCATTAGCATTACTAAACCTTTTGATGTGTGTTTCTTATTTAAACCAGGTGAAAAGGATTCAATGATTTTTGACTGTACCGAATGCTATGATCCAGTTACTAAACAGTGGACAACTGTAGCTTCAATGAATCACCCCCGCTGTGGCTTGGGAGTGTGTGTGTGTTATGGGGCTATCTATGCTTTAGGTAATTATGCTGTTCAGTTTAAGGATAACTAATATTATTTGAATTCTTAGGTTCTGATTACTTTATAGATGTTCCTTCCCTACAATAAAAAGTGTGGATTTTTTCAGAACTGTTAATCCCTATTCTCAAATTTGTATTACTTGAAGAATATTGTCAAGTGTGGTGTTTTGTTTTTATAGGGCTTCTCTATTATCACTCCTTTTGACCTTTTCTTTTTTTAATTTTCTTTAAGTATGAAGGGTTTTTTTTTTTTGGTACTGGGGATTAAACTCAGGAGTACTCGAACACTGAGCCACATTCTCAGCCCTATTTTGTGTTTATGTAGAGACAGGGTCTCACTGAGTTGCTTAGCACCTTGCCATTGCTGAGGCTGGCTTTGAACTTGTGATTCTCCTGTCTCAGCCTCCCAAAGTGCTGGGATTACAGGCATGCGCCACCGCGCCCAGCTAAGTATGAAGTTTTTTGTTTTTGTTTTTTAAATTTTTTTTTAGTTGTAGATGGATGCAATATCTTTATTTTATTTATTTTTATGTGGTGCTGAGGATTGAACCCAGTGACTCATGCATGAGAGGCAAGCACTCTACCACTGAGCTATAGCCCCAGCCCAAGTATGAAGTTTTAAAAGGAGATAGAGATAAAATATAAATGAACTATCCAAAGAAGCATGCTAGCTGACTGGCTAAATCTCATGATTTTAATTAAGTGTATAACATTTCTAGCAATCTGTGTAGTAGCCTCCCCTTTTCTTGTCATTTGTTCTTTAATTGCTATGTGGAACTCAGTGTCCTCCTTCTACCTCACCATTAAAACCTATTCTGGAAAAGACGTAAGTTATCTCAATGTGAATTTAGTCTATTATATTTTATCACTCCCGTAAGTACTTTGATTTTGCAATTATACCTCAAATAACAGAAAAGAACATTTTCAGTTTCAAGAATTGGGGAATGATAAGAAAATGCTATTGGGATGAGGTCCTCTTTGAAGTTCTTAAAATCACACTAAATAGGTAGCATACTCTGATTAGGTTTAGAACTGGCCTTGATTAGTATAACCATTCTGAATTTGCAGAAGTCATTTCAAAAGGTGGTTTTGCAAAATACCTTATTTCCTTTGCAATATGTTTGAACTTTTTGCTTTGTTTTATTGTCTAGAGAAAACTAGACAGGGAATTAGAAGGCCTGAGTTTTAATTGTGATCATTTTCTAACTTCATGTCATCTTAGTCAAATGACCTCTCTAGTTCATGTAATACTCATCCCTAACATTAAGTAGTTAGATAAGATATTTTCTAAAGTCTTTGTCATAAGTAAGTTTCCTTTATCCCAGAAACAAACATTTTTCTATTTGATTGCAGGTGGATGGGTTGGAGCTGAGATAGGGAACACCATTGAACGATTTGATCCTGGTGAAAATAAATGGGAAGTAGTTGGCAACATGGCTGTGTCACGGTACTACTTTGGGTGCTGTGAAATGCAAGGTAATAGCTTTATAAACATTTTTCCCCAACATATATGTGGAAGTGTGTGTGTGTGTGTGTGTGGTTTTTTTTTTTTTAATTTTATTTATTTTTTTAGTTGTAGGTGGACAGAATATCTTTATTTTATTTTTATGTGGTGCTGAGGATTGAACCCAGGACCTCACGCGTGCTAGGTGAGCACGCTACCACTGCGCCACAATCCCAGTCCCTGTGTGTGTGTTTAAATTATGTGAGTTTTGGGCTTTATTTTCACCATGATATATTTTAGGTTTGTTAGTATTAAATGATTGGCACTAGCAGTATAGAAGTTAAACCTTTTACCTCATATCATTAAACTTTATTTCTGTATTGCCAAAACAGTTGATTCTTTTTCTGTAATAAACAAAGCTAGATTAAAAATTCCAGGTAGAGCCGGGCGCGGTGGCTCAAGCCTGTAATCCCAGTACTTAGGGAGGCTGAGACAGGAGAATCGCAAGTTCAAAGCCAGCCTCAGCTATGGCGAGGTGCTAAGCAACTCAGTGAGACCCTGTCTCTACATAAAACACAAAACAGGGCTGGGGATGTGGCTCAGTGGTCGAGTACCCCTGAGTTCAATCCCCAGTACCAAAAAAAAAAAAATTCCAGGTAGGGCTGAGATTGTGGCTCAGTGGTAGAGTGCTTGCCTTGTATGTGGGAGGCACTGGGTTCAATCCTCAGCACCACATATAAATAAATGAATAAATAAAGGTCAATCAACAACTAAAAAAAAAAATTCCAGGTAGGCAGACATAACCTGATTATGTCATCCATTATTGTCATTTTTCTCTCCCATGAACACCTGAGCTAGTTTTTTAAAGTTAGGGAGATAGCGTCAAAAACAGTTTTCACTGTAGGAACAGTGGTACACACCTGTAAAACCAGTGACTCTAGAGGCCAAGGCAAGAGGATTGCAAGTTGGAGGCCAGCTTTAGTAACTGAGGGAGACCTGCTTCAAAATTTAAAAAAAAAAAAAAGGTTGGGGATATAGCTCAGTAGTAAAGTGCCCCTGAGTTCAATCCCTGGTACAAAAAACAAATGAATGAAAAATCCAAATAACAGTTTTCATGGTTTCTGCTTACAGACTTCTTTAGTTTTTCTTTTCCCCCCACAATTCAATCCACATAGAATATAATCCTATGACAGATTTGAAAAATAAAGCTGTGTTACATATTAAAGTAGTGCATGGATATTATTTTGTTTACTCTAACAGGTAGGTAGCAAGCACTGACAAATAGAACCCAATTCTGTTCAAGGTTAGCAGCAAATTATATGTGACTAGGAAACAATTTTCCCATTGTTTTATGACAGCTCAGCCTATAGTTTCCAATTCAAGTTCCTTCTGCTTTGTGAATATTGTACCTTTTCTGATTTCTACCAGCATTTAAATGTTCAAATTATATGATCAGACTATATTTTATTGTTTAACATTATAATATTCTCTAATTATTTTATATTTAATATTTTTTCTTCCCATCTAAAATTATAGAGCTAAAGCGGGATCTTGGAGATTATATCTATGTAAAACCCTTTAATTTATAGTTGAGGAAGCTGAAGATGAGCAAAGTTGTGAGTTGTCTTTTCTCATCAGTCATTGCTGGCAAAGCTGGAGCTAAAATCCAAGTTTACTAACATTTAATCTGTGTTTCTTAAGATGTCTTCTTTTATAACTTCAGTTTAGATCATGAGATATAACACTAGGAACTTAAAAATAATTTTGGATCATCAGAACCATTAGTTTTAAGTTAAATTTAATGAGCAACTCTCTGTAAATTCATTATATTGCACTTTAGTAATTAATCTTGCTACCTAGATACGTAACTATTTTAAAGTCTCTATTTTATGTCCATCTGAGCAATAGGTAGGTTGTTGCTGAAGAAGGCAGTGTCATTCCCAGTGTGCCATTTGCAGGGGGTGTTCCATGTCCCTTTCCTTTTTTATTTATGGGTGGTAGCACTGGATCTGGAACCTGAGATCACCAAGCAGACAATGAGATAGAAAATCCTTGTCAGACAAATTATTTTGTTATAATATCATTGGGTTCTTTTATTTTTATTTATTTATTTATTTAATTTTTTTGTAGATGGACACAATGTCTTTATTTTATTGCTCTGTATGTGGTGCTGAGGATCAAACCCAGGGCCTCACGCATGCGAGGCAAGCGCTCTACCGCTGAGCCACAATCCCAGCCCTATCATTGGGTTCTTTGAGATTCAGTGTCACTTTAAATTAAATCCCTAATTTGGGCTGGGGCTGTAGCTCAGTGGTAGAGCATTGCCTCGCATGCGTGAGGCCCTGGGTTCGATCCTCAGTACCACATATAAATAATAAATGAATAAAATAAAGATCCATCAACAACTAAAAAAAATTTTTTTAAATAAATACCTAAATTTTTGCAACATGCTTAAATGTGAGAAGTAATAATCTAGACTGAGGTTGATTTTTTTCTTTTAAATAATATTGTAAACTCTGGAATTAAATATAGCATTGGCATAGCAAATAGATCACAACTGTTACTTTTCATCATTTTATATATATATTTTAAATGTTTTTAATTGTGGATGGATGGAATACCTTTATTTTGTTTATTCAGTTTTATGTGGTGCTGGGGATCAAACCCAGTGCCTCATACCTGCTAAGCAAGCACTCTGCCACTGAGCTACAGCCACAGCCCCTCATCATTTTATCTTGTTTTCTATAACATCTGAGCAAAAAACATTCCATTTCCAGGTTTAATTTATGTAATTGGAGGAATCAGCAATGAAGGAATAGAGCTTCGTTCTTTTGAAGTTTATGATCCACTTTCTAAGCGTTGGTCTCCACTTCCTCCAATGGGAACCAGAAGAGCCTATCTTGGGGTGGCTGCCCTCAATGACTGCATCTATTCTATTGGAGGGTGGAATGAGACACAGGATGCTCTTCATACTGTAGAAAAATATTCCTTTGAAGAGGTAGGTTGGATGATTTCAAATGTTTAGAATCTGGTTTTATTTTTTAAATGTCCAAAAGATCTGTAATAGTGTGCTCTATTTCATTCATGAGTTTGATTATTTATGTTTTTCTTTTCTTTTTTTCTTTTCAAAGAATCAATTTTTGGCATTAATGATTTGTTTTCTATTGATTTTCATTTTCTATTTCCTTGATTTTTATTCTTACTTTTTTCTTTCCTCTGATTTATTTGAATTTTGCCCTTCTATTTCTAGATTCTTAAAGTAGAAGCAGAGAAGATTGATCTTCCTTTTTCTATAATATGAACCTTTAAAATTATGTTTTTTCAGCACTACTTTACTTGTATTCTACCCATTTTGATATGTTGTGTTTTAATTATTATTCATCTTGAAATATTTCCTAATTTCCCTGGTAATTTCTTTTTTTGACCAGTGAGAAATATGTTATTGGGCTGAGGGGTAAAGTGTGTGAGATCCTGAATTCAATCCCTAGCACCAAAAAAAAAAAAAGGAAGAAGAGAAAAGAAAAAGAAAAAAGAAGCGAAAAGAAAAAGAGAAGTGTGTTATTGAATAACAAATTTATAAATGTGTAGGGATCTTTCAGATATCTTTTTGTTATTGATTTCTCATTTAATTCCATTTTGATCAGAGAACATATTTTGTATTCTGTTTTTTTTTTTTTAATGTTTATTTTTTAGTTGTAGGTGACAGAATATCTTTATTTTATTTTTATGTGGTGCTGAGGATCGAACCCAGTGCCTTATGTGTGCTAGGCGAGCACGCTACCACTGTGCCATAATCCCAGCCCCCTGTATTCTGTCTTGATATATGTTCCACGGGCACCTGAAGAGAACTTGTATTCTGCCATTGTTTGTTGTAGAGTTCCAACGTCGATTAGGTAAAGTTAGTTTTTAGTGTTGTTTTTTTTTTAATATTTTTTTAGTTATCAATGGACCTTTATTTTATTTATTTATATGTGGTGCTAAGAATCGAACCCAGTGACTCACACATGCTAGGCAGGTGCTCTACCACTGAGCCACAACCCCAGCCCAGTTCTTAGTGTTATTAAGTCTTCCGTAGTCTGGCTGATTTGTCCAACCATTCTGTCAGTTAGCAAGAAAGGAATATTGAAATCTCCATCAGTATTTGTGGATTTGTCTGTTTTTCTTTTCATTTCTGTCAGTTTTTTTCTCATTTATTTTGTTATTACTACTCTGTTAGTAGATATGTACACATTGAGATTATTTTATATTCTTGATGGATTGATACTTTTCTGGACATAAAATGTTTCTATATTTGTGCCAAAGTCTACTCTGTCTGATATTAATGTAGCCATTAATGAAGCTAAGCTTTCTCTTGATTAATGTTTTCATGGTTTATCTTTTCTTTTCCTTTCCTTCCCTCTCCCCCCTTTCTTCCTTCTTTTTTTCCTTCCTTCCTCCCTTCCTTCATGCATGGGATTGAACCCAGGGTCTCATGTATGCTAAGCACAAACTACCACTGAGCTATACTCTGTCCCCTCCTACTTTTAGTCTGTTTTTATAAACTGCAGAAAGCATATACTTGTGGCCTCTTTTTAAGAGATGGACACACTCTGACTTTTATTTGGATTTTTCAATTTTTTTCTTTTTAAGACAGCATCTCATTATGTTTCCCACACGAGTCTTAAACACATGAGCTCAAGTGATCCTCCTGCCTCAGCCTGCTGAGTAGCTGGGCCTGCAAACATGTATCACCACAGTCCACTAACCATCTCTGACTTAAGTAGTTTTTAGAGTTTATGCTTTTATTATGTAATTACAGGTAATGGATTTTAGACTTCCACTTTGCTGTATATTTTCTATTTATAAAATTAATCTTTGGATTCTTTTTTCCCTCTTTTTGTCTTTATATTGATTATTTTAGTATTTCATTTGTATTTCTTTTATTATCTAGTTATTTACATCTCTTCACTTTTTTCTTTCCTTGTTTTTTTTTTTTAAATGTTTATTTTTTAGTTGTAGGTGACATATCTTTATTTTATTTTTATGTGGTGCTGAGGATCGAACCCAGTGCCTTATGCGTGCTAGGCGAGCACACTACCACTGTGCCATAATCCCAGCCCCTCTTTCCTTGTTTTTTAAACTTCATTTTGTTTATTTATGTTTTTACGTGGTGCTAAGGATCAAACCCAGTGCCTCACACATGCTAGGCAGGTGCTCTACCACTGAGCCCCAACCCCAACCCCTTCATTTTTTTTCTTAATGAATACTTTTGTGTTTATGTTGTTATTGTTATTGTTGTTATTATTATTATTAGGTACTAGGGATTGAACCCAGGGCCTTGCTTATGCTAGGCAAGTGCTGTATCCCTGAGCTATATATCTCCAGCCCAACATTATGTATTTTGTTTTGTTTTGTTTTGTTTGTACCGGGGATTGAACTTTGGGGCACTCAACCACTAAGCCACATCCCCATCCCTATTTCGTATTTTATTTAGACACAGGGTCTCACTGAGTTGCTTAGTGCCTTGATTTTGCTGAGGCATGCTTTGAATTTGTCCCTCCAGAGCCGCTGGGATTACAGGCCTGCACCACTGCCCCCAGCCATGTTATGTTTTTCTTTTTAATATATTTATTGTATTTATTTTTATGTGGTGCTGAGGAACGAACTCAGTGACTCATGCATGCGAGGTAAGAGCTCTACCACTGAGCTACAATCCCAGCCCCACGTTATGTATTTTTAATGTATCAAATCTACCTACAAATGATAACATCCCACTTTAATCTCAGCATTTACTGAGGCTGAGACAGGAGAATTGCGAGTTCAAAGCCAGCCTCAGCAACGGCGAGGCACTAAGCAATTCAGTGAGACCCTGTCTCTACATAAAAAAACACAAAATAGGGCTGGGGATGTGGCTCAGTGGTCTAGTGCCTCTGAGTTCAATCTCCAGTACAAAATAATAATAATAATAATAACAACAACAACATACCACTTTATTTCCAATATAAAATTCTTACTAAAATATACTTTCATTTCTTCTTGCATCCTTTGTGCTAGTCTTACACATTTACCTTCTATATATTGTAAATCCCATGATACAGTTTAAACAATTCAAAAGTTTTAATGACTCTTTTATGTAATTATTCATATAGTTATAATTTCTAGTTCTATTCATTCTTTTAAAGAGTTGATTTTTTATCTTGTTTCATTTCCCTTGAGCCCAGGGCCTCGTGAATGCTAGGCAAGCACTTTACCACTGAGCTATATCCCCAACCCAAGAACTTCTTTGAATACTTCTTTAGTGCAGTCTATTGACAATAAATTCTCTTAGCTTTAGTTTTCTTTTCTTTTTTTCCTGTTTTTTTTTTTTTTTTTTTTTTTTTTTTTTTTTTTTGTTGGGTTTTTTTTTTTTTTTTTTTTTTTTTTTTTTTTTTTTTTTTTTTTTTTTTTTTTTTTTTGCCTTTATTTTGGAAGGGTATTTTGTTGAGTAGAATTTTAGGTTGATTTTTTTTTTTTTGTCCTTTCAGCACCTTGAAAATGCTGTTTAGGGCTGTGGTTGTGGCTCAGTGGTAGAGCACTTGCCTTACATGTGTAAGGTACTGGGTTTGATCCTCAGCACCACGTAAAAATAAATAAGTAAAGATATTCTGTCCATCTGCAGCTAAAAACTGTATTTAAAAAAAGAAAATGCTGGAGCTGGGGCTATGGCTCAGCGGTTGAGCGCTTGCCTCGCATACGTGAGGCACTGGGTTCGATCCTCAGCACCACATAAAATAAATAAAGATATTGTGTTCATCTACAACTAAACAAAATATTTTTTTAAAAATGCTGTTTAATTCCTTTTTTATTATTTTTCTTAATATACTTTTTTTAGATATTGGTGGATCTTTATTTTATTCATTTATTTATATGCGGTACTGAGAATTGAAACCCAGTGCCTCACGCATGCTAGGCAAATGCTCCACCACAGAGCCACAACTCCAGCCCTATTTAATTTACTCTTGCATTGTTTCTGATGGGATGTCAGTATTGATCTGTGTCTTTGTTCCCCCACATGTAATGTATCTTTTCTTTCTTTCTTTCTTTTTTTTTTTTTTTTGGCAGTTTTAAGATTCTCTCTTTGTCATAGGTTTTCAATAATTTTAATTATGATGTGACTTGTTAGAGTTTTATGTTTGACTTGTGGGAATTTATTAAACTTCTCAAATTTATCAGATTATAGCTTTCATTAAATCAGAATGCTTTCTGTCTTATTTCTTCAAATATTCTCCAACCCTCTGTTATTCCATTTAAATGTATATAAAACCACTTGATATTGTCCCCCAGTCACTGAGTCTCTGTTAATTTTTTCCAGTCATTTTTCTTTCTGCTTTAGCCTGGATCATTTATTCTCTTCTGTCTTCAAGTTCATTAATCTTCTGCAGTATCAAATCCTATCTAAGAATATTTCATTTCAGATATTATATTTTTCAGCTCTAGAAGATTTTTTTTTTAATTTCCTAGACTCTCTTCATCATATTGATGTTTTCCTTTAGATCCTTGAGGATATTAATACCTGTTTAAAAGTCCTTATCTACTAACTTCATTATCTCTATAATTTTGGGGTATCCATTGACTGTTTTTCTTCCTGATTTCAGTTACATTTTTCCTGCTTCTACACACATGGTAACTATTGATTGGATGCTGGACATAGTAAATGTTATGTTGCTGAGTGTTTGGATTTTGTTTTCTTCGGTCAGTGTCGAGTTTAGTTTCAGTACACAATTTAGTTATTTCCAAATTTTATCAATCCTTCTGAGACTTGTTCTTTTTTTTTTTTTTAAATATTTATTTTTTTAGTTGTAGGTGGACAGAATGTCTTTATTTTATTTTTTATGTGGTGCTGAGGATCGAACCCAGTGCCTCACGTGTGCTAGGCGAGCACGCTACCACTGAGCCATAACCCCAGCCCCTGAGACTTGTTCTTAAACTTCATAGGGAAGGTCTAACATGGTCTATCCTTCAGGTTTAGTTTAACCTTACTTCTAAAGCATAACCCTTCTTGGGCCTCTATTGAATGTCCTAGGTGTTCTCTTCACTTTGATCAGAACTGTAATATCACCCAGCCTTGTATGAGGTCTGAGACTTGTTCAGCCACAACTCCTGCCATTAGTTGTTTTTGCTTATTCTCATGGGGTCTCCCCTTAGCCATGCACCAATGAGTAGTATTTAGCCCAATACTTTAGGGGACATCTATCTTCTGGCAGTGTTACTTCAAATTTCAGGTGTTTCATCCTCTCTAAAGCTGATCTGTCTCCTAAACTAGCTGACTATCATGCTGCACTTGGGATCCCCTTCTTGTACTACTGCTGAGAAAGCCTCTCCAGTCATGAAAATTGCCTTATTTGTTCCTTTCTCTCAGGGATCACAGATTTATATTACCTGTTATCTAGTGTCAAAGGACCATTTCATTTGTTTTGTCCAGTTTTCTAGGTTTTAATGACAGGAGGACATTTATCATGTCTGAAAGTGGAAATCCTTCCTGAGTCCTTTTGATATATTCCCATTATTCATTGACCATTTCTTTTACTTTCTGTCAAAATAATACCTTTAATAATAAAGCATTTAATAATAATGCTTTTTCTGTTCTAGCCCTGGAATCAGCCATTTCTCCAAGGAGCCCTAGCTCCTCTTAGTGAAGAACAGTATTTAGAATTCAGATTTTAGTTTCCTAACTGCTACTGAGGAGTTCCTTCTAGGCACTCAGTAAACACAGCTAGGAACTATATGTATGTGTACATACTCACACATATATTATTCTACAACTCTGAATATATGTATTTGTGCATTTGTATTTTAAAACCGTAAGCTCATAGTGACAGCTTCAATTCCAGTACACTTCAAGTTCTTTCAGCCCTTTCTCCTTTCCATATGTATATACTACCATCTCTGTCAATTAAAAACTTGACTCCTATTACTATTAATGTTTACTTATTTGTTCATTCAATTTACTTACTTGCTAAATGAAGCCAGTCTCCCTACCATACCCACTGTGTTCTCTACCTGTCACCTCCATGCATTGCCTATCCCATCACTATCCATGTGAGCTCTTCCATGTTCCCTCATGCTCTCAGTTACTAGGTTGACTCAATTATGCTAGAAGGAAAAAAAAAAAAGGAAAAAGTTGGGTGTGTTTGCTTTGATTCACTGTTCTATCAAGTATTTGTTAATTAGTTCACTTATCCATTCAGAAATACTTAACAGATTTCACAATATATAAATAGGAATCATGCACTATGCCTAGAAACAAGAACAAACTAAACATTATATGACCACTGCTGTCAAGAAAGCTACATTGGGTGCTGGGATTGTAGCTCAGTGGTAGAGCACTTGCCTCGCATGCCTGAGGCCCTGGGTTTGATCCTCAGCACCACATACAAAGCAATAAAATAAAGACATTATGTCCATCTACAACTAAAAAAATATTAAAAAAAAAAAGAAAGAAAGAAAGCTACATTGTAGTGGGGAATGTGGAGAAATAAATAGACAATTACATTATAACACTTTAAGTGCTAGGATACTGAAGTATAAGATATGATATACCCTAGACTTGTAGGTTAGAGAGACTTTTTCCAAATTAATTTCCATGGAATACTAATTTTTACTGTTTTTTTTTAAAAATATTTTATTAGTTGTTGATGGACACAATGTCTTCAGTTTTTTATTGCTTTGTATGTGGTGCTGAGGATCGAACCCAGGGCCTCACGCATGTGAGGCAAGCGCTCTACCGCTGAGCTACAATCCCAGCCCGTTTTTGGTTTTTTTTTTGCTACTGGGGATTGAACCCAGAAGAACTTAACCACTGAGCCATGTCCCCAGCCCTTTTTTACATTTTATTTAGAGACAGGATCTCGCTGAGTTGCTTAGGGCCTTGCTAAGTTGCTGAGGTTGGCTTTGAACTCACGATCCTCCTGCCTCAGCCTCCTGAGCTGCTGGGACAATAGGCATGTGCCACCACGCCTGGATTTAACAGCTTTATTGGGAAGTAATTCAGCATTTTGGTTGTTTCTACTTTTTGGCTGTTACGAACAATGCTGCTGTGAAGATTCAGGTACAAGTGTTCATATGGTTGTATGTTTTCACTGCTTTTGTGTATATACTTAGGAGCCGAATTGCTAATTCATGTGCTAAATATCTTTAACCTTCTTAGGTACTGCCAGAGTGTTTTCTGAAGTGACTTCACTATTTTTTTTTTTAATTTTTTTTTAGTTGTAGATGAATATAGTACCTTTATTTATTTATTTTACATGGTGCTGAGGATCGAACCTAGTGCCTCACATGTGAGTGGCAAGCGCTTAACCACTGAGCCACAACCCCAGCCCCGTGACTTCACTATTTTACATAACTACTTGCAGTATATAATGATTCCAGTATCTCCACCTCCAAGGCTTGTTTTTTATTTTTTTGATAGCTCTGCAATTAGGTGTGAATTGGTATCTCATTTTGGATTTGAAGCAGCTTTTCATGTGTTTATTGATCATTATTATATCTTCTTTGAAGAATTATCTATTTAATTTGTATATTTAAAAAATTGGATTATTTATCTTTTTATTATGGAGTTGTAAGAGTTCCTTATATAATCTAGACGCAAGTCCTTTGTCAGACATGTGATTTGAAAAAAATAATTTATCTTGGGGCTGCAGTTGTAGTGCTGTGATAGAGCACTTGCCTAGCATGTGTGAAGCACTGGGTTCAAGCCTCAACACCACATATAAATAAATAAATAAAATAAAAGTATTCTGTCTTTCTTAACTAAAAAAAAATTAAAAAAATTTTATTGGACTGGGGATATAGCTCAGTTGGTAGAGTGCTTGCCTCACATGCACTAGGCCCTGGGTTCAATCCCCAGCACCACACACACACACACAAAAAATCAGTCATTCTACGGGTTTTCTTTACTTTCTTGATGGTATTTTTAGAACTACAAGTTCAGATTTTGATGTCCAATATGTTTTTTCTTTTGTTACTTGTTCTTTTGGTGTCATAACTAAAAAATCATTGCTTAATCTAAAGTCATAAAAATTTACACCTATGTTTTTTCTAAGAGTTCTGTAGTTTTAGCTCTTGTGTTAGGTCTTTGATTTAATTTTTATATATAGTGTGAGGAAGGAGTCCACCTTTATTCTTTCACAGTTGGGTAATTGTTCCAGTACCGTTTATTGAAGAGATTATTCTATCCCCATGAATTGTTGTGATGTCTTTGTTGAAAATTGATTGACTATGTATGTGAGGGTTTATTTTGGGGCTCTTAATTCTCTTCATTTATCTACATGTCTATCTTTAAGTTTGTACTACACTGTCTAGAGTACTGTAGTATTGTAATAACTTTTGAAATCAGAAAGGTGAATCTTCCTGATCTTCTTTTAAAAATTGGATTATCCTTTGAATTTCATATGAATTTTAGAATCAGCTTGTCAATTTCTGCAAAGAAGCCAGCAGAGTTTGTTTCTTTGGGGGTGGGGAGGGGCGTGAGGCTTGCGTTGAATCTGAGATCAATTTGGACAGTATTGTCATTTTAACAATATTAAATTTTAATTCATAAACATGGGATACCTTTCCTTTTATTTAGGTCTTCTTCATTTTGTTTCAACAGTGTTTTATAGGTTTAAGTTTCTTGCAGTTTGTTGGTTTAATTTATTCCAAGGTATTTGATTCCTTTTGATGCTATTATAAACTGAATTGTTTTCTTATTTTCATGTTCAAATGTTCATTTTAAGTGTATAGAAATGCAGTTAACTTTTGGATATTGATCTTGTTGATGACAACCTTGCTGCATTCATAGATTAGTAGTTTAGTTTATTGTTCTGGTTGTTTTGTGATGCTGGAGATCAAACCAAGGGCCTTGCACATGCTAGGCAAGTGCTGTACTACTAAGGTACATTCATCCCTAATAGAGCCATATGCATGCGTGTGTGTATGTACTCCTCAGGATATTTCTATATATAAGACTACATCTATTAATAGAGATTGTTTTACTCTGTAAACTTGTAAATTAAATCTAGATGCCTTTTATTTCATTTTATTTTCTAATTTCCCTGCTAGAACCTCTATTACAATGTTGAATAGAAAGTGGCAAAAGGGAACATCCATATCTTGTAAAGCATAAGGATTTTTTTTTTTTTTTTTGGTACTAGAGATTGAACTCAGAGGCACTCAACCATTGAGCCACGTCCCTAGCCTATTTTGTGTTTTATGTCGAGACAGGGTCTCACTGAGTTGCTGAAGCTGGCTTTGAACTCACAGTTCTCCTGTCTCAGCCTTCTTAAGTGCTGGGATTACAGGCTTGCACCACGGCGCCCAGCTAAGCATAAGAATGTTGATTCTCTCTCCGATAAATTCCAAACTTTGGTGATATTTCACATAATTTTCACCTTCAATATTGATCTCATTTGGATCTATGTAATATAGAAAGTGAACCTTTTGAAGGTATTTTCTGTTGCTAATTTTTCTGTATGGTTGTGAAATAAATAGGTTTTAGTTCCAAAATCAGTGTTTTGCAATAATGAGTTACCTTGGTTTTTTTATGCATTAATCTGAAATTGTATTGGTATTTACTATCCACTAAAGTCTTATTTCCTAGATCCAAAGCCTAAAGCTATATGAAGCACACTTCTGGTCTCACATACTTTATTGTGAGGTCACTTGGAATAAAAAGCAGATATTATTCTATTACACAAATGGAAATGGAAAAAGCAATACAGAATGAGTGAGTTTCATGGTCCCTTTGTTCTCATCATGGGGCATTTTGTGAGAGAGTAAAGGTTAGTTCTAATTTTAAACATAACTCCAAAGCATCCTAATTAATATTAATCAGTTATGTGTATTTTGTGCATTTATCTATCTGTTAAGATATAGTTTTTCAACTGGGCACAGTGATACACACCTATAACCCCAGTGGCTCCAGAGGCTGACAGGAGAATCACGAGTTCAAATCCAGCCTCAGCAAAGAGCAAGGTGCTAAACAATCAGTGAGACCCTGTCTTTAAATAAAATACAAAACAGGGTTGAGATGTGGCTCAGTGGCCAAGTTCCCCTGAGTTCAATCCCTGATACCCCCCAAAAAGGTGTAATTTTTTCAGCTATGTTAACTTTGTGATGTGTTCCATAATTATAGGTGATCATAGCCTTCAAATTTAATCTGATCCTTCAATTTCAAAGGATTATCCCTAGTTTTGGGATTTCAGAATTTCATTGAAGTTCTGATTTGTCTATAATATGTTGATGCTAAACTGAGTACTAAGGTGAGAAGTTCATTGAATCTCTGCCCAGAAGTTCATTTTTAGCATCAATGTTCACTTAAAAAAATTTTCTTTAGTTGTAGATGAACATAATACCTTTATTTATTTATCTTTATGTAGTGCTGAGGATTGATCCCAGTGCCTCACATGCGCTAGGCAATTGCTCTACCATTGAACTACAACACCAAACCCCAATATTTACTTTTTAAAAAAAAAAAATTTAGTTGTAGATGGACACAATATCTTTATTTTATTTTTTTAAAGTATTTTTTAGTTGTCAATGGACCTTTATTTTATTTATTTATATGTGGTGCTAAGAATCAAACCCAGTGCCTCAAGCATGCTAGGCAAGCTCTCTACCACTGAGCCACACCCCAGCCCCTACAATATCTTTATTTTATTTGTTTATTTTTATGTGGCTCTGAGGATCGAACCTAGTGCCTCACGCATGCGAGGCAAACACTCTACCACTGAGCCATAACCCCAGCCCCACTGATCACAATTTTTAATCAGCCCCACTGATCACAATTTTAATGTTTCCTATTATTTTCCTCTAAATTTAGTATTTTGTCTATGCCTACTCGTTCATTTAAAAATGTTCTAAATATTTACCTGCCTGGATTGTGAATTTGAGATTTAAATGTGTTTAAGATTTAAAAAGAACCAGAATATCTAACTTCTTAAAGATGTTCTCTATTACCATTTTCTGACACTATTAACATTTATATTGTTCTCTTTTAACTAGGAAAAGTGGGTTGAAGTTGCCTCAATGAAAGTGCCTAGAGCCGGCATGTGTGTTGTGGCAGTCAATGGTCTTCTGTATGTTTCTGGAGGCCGCTCTTCCAGTCATGATTTCTTGGCCCCAGGTACCTTGGACTCAGTTGAAGTTTACAACCCTCATTCAGATACTTGGACACAAATTGGTAACATGATCACTAGTCGTTGTGAAGGGGGTGTTGCTGTACTATGAAACATAAGGCATAAAAGCACAAGGAGCATTTTGAAAATGTATGATCTGACTTTTTGCAAATCAAACATATATTTTGTTATAGGACCCTTTCATTCCATTGAGTTTTACATGTATAGGGTAGATGAGCAACTAAAGAATAATTTTCCTAAAAATGTGAATGAGAAAGGATATGGAATATATTCTAAATTAATAAAGAACTCACACAAAATTGCCAAACTTATCAACAATAGGATTACTGTTTATGTTCTGAAATTGTTCAATTAAAAAAATGTCTTAATTGTAAGAATTGTTTGCTAGAAGCTTCTGAGGAATAACCCTGTTGGCTGTTTTTCCAGTGCAATTCAATTGTAACACCTGTATATTATGTAGGAATAATATCCATGAGACAGTGTAAAGATCTGATTCAATGCAGATTCAATGCACGGTTTTCCATGGCCATAGTTTAACCTGCAGAGAAAAGCCAGTGAAACAAGTTCTTACTTTCATTTGATGGCAGTTTTCACTAGCTCCAAACATTTTGTTAGCAGCAAGCATAGTAGGAGGTATAGCTATTAAATAGGAAATTTTTGCTATAGTGTAGCTATTAAATAGGAAATTTTTGCTTGTTGATAGCCTAAGAAAAGCTTTTACTTGCTCATTTTTTGTCTTGAGTCTGAGAATCCAAGTAGGGAATTAATAGGAGGTCCTTAGTGACAGTCTTTGATTGAAATAGATGTTGTAATGGGTGATGGAGTATAGCGAGGCGTATTTCACATCAAGACATTCTTCCTTAATTTCTAGATAGCCACCAAAATTATCTTAGTTTTAGGAAGAGGGACTTTTATTAAATTATCAAGATTTGTGAAATTTATTTGTACTTGGACAAACCTAAGTATGAGTTTACTACAAAGCTATTTCCTGGAGAAGACTGAATTATAGGTATACCTTGAGCATCCCTAATCAGAAATCTTTAGTCTGAAACTTTTGGAATGCTGACAGTGCTCAAAATGTTTTGGGTTTTAGAGTATTTTTGATTTTGGATTTTCAGGATAGGGATGTTCAACCAGTAAAATCTATGTAAATATTCCAAAATCTGAAACACTTTTGGTCCCAAGCATTTCAGATAAGGAATACTCAACCTGTATCATTTTATAGATAATGACTCATAAGTATAAATCAAAACACCCTTCTCATCCAAAATTTGTTCTCAAAATTTCTCCTTTTCTCTTGAAAAGCATTCTAAAGAAGCATATTTTCAATTCTGAAGGTTTATCATGTGTATGGATAATCACTTTTAAGTTATTTCTACTAGCCATATGTATTAAAGGTTCTGCATACATTTAAGGTTAACTAATTCAAGGATTTGATTTCATATTTCTTTACTAAGGTCTTTCAGTATATTGTTAGAAGCATCAAAAGCTTAATAAGATAGAAAACCTTTGATCAGCATTAAAGACTCAGGTAGTATTCATTTCCAAATATGTTGGTTTGGCCCACAAGGATATATTCTTACATAACTTAACTAAAATTCTTATATTAGGAAAAGCTTATGTAGGGAGAAGCCTGTGTCCCCTTCTGTAAGGTATCCTGAGAGTTTGAAGGGTCATAGATGCCTGGTTGCAATCTGTAAGATCTCAAAGAATAAGTATCAAGATGATTTGTGGACTACATAAGCTCTAACTCATGTGCCTTTAATATTTATAGTTATAGAGAATCTTCTGATTCAAAGAAGCTTTACAAAATACTCCTACAATTTCATTGTCATTATTGCCTAGTACCAACCTAAAATGGCACTATGAAAAGAGATGTTTTATACTGCCATGGGAGAAATGTAATGTCGAAACAATTAGCATTTGGGTTTAACAGGTCCTGAAGATCATTGAAAATAGTTAAGTGTAAAACATGCTTATTGTTTCTTAGATGATGACAGATTTTTTTTAAAAAAGAGAATGTACTAATAAAGTATCTAGCTTTCTTCTTTGTATTAACTTATGAGTTTATTAGTCACATTTTTGGATTTCCAAACTGGAGTAGGATTACATATTTAGTTTTATCCTTAATTCCATTTTATGAGCAACAATTAAAGTAGCCTTTCTTCAGGGCTGGGGTTGTAGCTCAGTGGTAGAGTGCTCGCCTAGCATGTGTGAGGCACTGGGTTCAATTCTCAGCACCATATAAAAATAAATAAGTAAAATAAAGGCATTGTGTTCATCTATAATTTAAAATAAAGTAGTCTTTAAAATAAAGTAGTCTTTCTTCAAAATGTTTGACAATTCAGTATGCTTCTAAATACCCTGATTAATACAGACATAGTAGCACATGCCTGTAGTCCCAGCCATTCTCAGAGGCTGAGGCAAAGGATCATTTTAGGGTCATCTGGGCAACATTTGTGACACTGTATCTTGGGGGTAAAAATAAATAAGCAAACAAATAAAAGTACAACAAATTTATTCAAGAGGGAAAAAAAAGCCAGACATAATGGCACATACCTGTAATCTCAGCTATTCAGGAGGCTGAAGCAAAAAGAAGTAAGTTCAAGGCCAGCCTGGACAATTTAACAAGATCTTGTCTCAAAATAAAATAAAAAGGGCTAGGGACATAGCTTAGTGGTTGAGCACTTGCCTAGCATGTTCTGGGTCCTGGGTTCCATACCTAGTACTGCAAAGGAAAAAGAAAAACAAAACAACAGAACCCCCCCCCCAACCTGTCCAAAGTACTTAATTAAATGTACTTAAAAATCAGTTTTAAGGGCTAGGATTGTGGCTCAGTGGTAAAGCGCTTGCCTAGCATGTGTGAGGCCCTGGGTTCAACTGTCAGCAGCACTACCTATAAATAAATAAAATATAGGTCCATTGACAATTTAAAAAGTATTTTTAAAAATTAGTTTTAAGAATAGGGCTGGGGTTGTAGCTCAGTGGTAGAGTGCTTGCCTTGCAATGCGTGAGGCACTGGTTCAATCCTCAGCACCACATAAAAATAAATAAATAAAATAAAGATATTGTGTCCATGTACAACAAAAAATATTTAAAAAAAATAATATACTGGGCTGGAGTTGTGGCTCAGTGGCAGAGCGCTTGCCTAGTATGCATGAGGCACTGGATTCGATTCTCAGCACCACATATAAAATGAAAAAAATAAAGGTCCATCACAATTTTAAAAAAAAATAATAGTAATATACTAATTCACTTGCAAAATAGCAATTTTTAAGTGAAATTAGGCAATTATCTTAAAAATATGACTTATCCTATTTTGGAAGTTAAAATAGTTAACTGAGACTAAGGAAAAGTTTAGTATAGTATGCTGTAATTTAGAAGCAAAGAAGTTCATTGTCAAAATACTTAATCTGAATAGAATCTAGTTAAAGATTAACCTTATTCCCTATGTAAAAGCCCTATCTCTGAGTAAAGTCACATGCTAAGGGGATTAGGAAGACTTTAACACACAGTTCAACCCATAAGAAAGTAACAAAACTACTGCTAATATATCCCTTCACAGTAGGAATCACTGGAATAGAAATTTTTTTTTTAATATTTTTTTTAGTTGTAGATGGACACAATGTCTTTATTTTATTGCTTTGTATATGGTGCTGAGGATCGAACCCAGGGCCTCACGCATGCAAGGCAAGCGCTCTACCACTGAGCTACAATCCCAGCCCCTGGAATAGAAATCTTATACATATAATTTATAAAATTTGTTAACTGATAATTACCTGTATTATACAAAGATAGCACACTCCAAGTGATATGATTTACTCTGATTTGTACTTAACACCACTTAAATTTTTTTGTGAAACTAGAAATTCAAGAGAGTAAGTTTTCAAGTTAAAATCCTAAGTATTGCTGATTTTTTGTTTTAAGCTTCTTTAATTAGATGCAGAACTAGATAAGCTGGTTCATTAGAATATTAAGATGGCTCTATTTGAGTTTTTTCATTTATATGTAAGTGATTTTATTTTTTGCTTTGTTTGGTGTTGGAGGTAAAGTTCAATCTATATATACCATGCCAAATAGCCTCATAAAAACTGGTAGATGTCAGTTTTTATGCCGGGCATGGTGGCACAGGCCTGTAATCCCAGCACTTTGGGAGGCTGAGACAGGAGAATCACAAGTTCAAAGCCAGCCTCAGCAATGGTGAGGAGCTAAGCAACTCAGACCCTGTCTCTACATAAAACACAAAATAGAGCTAGGGATGTGGCTCAGTGGTCCAGTACCCGAGTTCAATCCCTGGTACCAAAAACAAAAACAAAAAAAACTAGATGTGTCCATCTCTTCTTTCCCTCATGGCATTTTCCCCTGTTGACTCTAGAGCCACAGATCCTTTCAGCTCATAAAACTAGGTTATACCAGGTAAAATAAGCTTGGACATAAAATTCCCAGGGGAACTGCAGTGAAAACTCCATAGAACCACTGTTTTCAGGCACTCACAAATGCATTTTCTTTGTGAAATCGAATGTGTGTGTTCTTATGTTTCTCTCCCACCCAATTTCTTTTTACATTGGGAAATTTGGCTGCCCAGAAGTGTATGAAAATGTAAACATGTAGTTCAAAGTCAGTAAAATGACACCCACACACTCACTGTCCTGGTCTAGAAGCAGTTCATCATTAACACTAGGCAATTCATGTCTGGACCTTACAGTGGCCTTCCCCAACCAAGAGGAAACCACTATAGCACATTTTGGATCACTCATTTTCTTGATCAACTTTGTTTATGGCTATGTATAAATCCCTAGTGCCCCATTTCCTGGTTTTAATTACTTCTATACTATATATGATGGGAGAGCCACTCAATTTTTAAAAATGTTTTTATTAGTGTATTACAGTTGTACATGTACTCATTTTAGTGATTATAAGGCTCTAACAGGACTTTTAACCTTTTTATTTTACATTTTTCTAGATAAAACATTGAAATATTTAAGTGGATGACACATCATTCATAAAAAGACTAAATGTAAACCAACCTCATATGGCATGACAAGGACCTGTTAGGGATTTTTGAGATTTTGCTCAAGCAATTACTATGAAATAATTTTTAGAAATCAAAAACAACATATAAAGAACTACAACCACTATTGAAGGGAAAAAAAGGGTCCAAAGAGAAGTAGAAAAAGATCATGCCAAACGGGCACGGTGACACACGCTTGTAATCCCAGTGGCTTGGGAGGCTGAGATAGAAGGATCACAAGTTCAAAGCCAGCCTCAGCAACAGCGAGGCACTAAGCAACTCTCTAAATAAAATATAAAATGTTTCTAAATAAAATACAAAATAGGGCTGAGAATGTGGCTCAGTAGCTGAGTGCCCCTGAGTTCAATCTCTAGTACCCCACCCCCCAAAAAAGGTTGTGCCAAAATGCAACTTTACAAAATAGTTTTATATTCATTCTACTTCATCAGGTCTCTTGGGTCCTTTTTCTGGATAAATACCTTCAAGTAGTAAAGTTACTATAAATGAAAATACAGCCACTAATGTGACAACTATTCTTAGGGCCTTGAACCAGTTGGGATAATGTGGCAAGAGAAAAAGTTCAACCTGTGATGCTATCCCCAAACCTATTATTACTAAGATTATGGCTTCACTGAGTCTTTCAGAAGTAAGGAAGGCAAACCATGCAAATACAATAGGAGTTGCACTATTAGCTAAATTAAGGTAGTCTGGTTTGGCTGGACTACTTTCTGGCAGAGCAAAACCCCATCTGACCCCTCCCAAGAAAGATAGGAAACTGGCTCCATAAGCCATCTGAGTAAAAGCTAATTCAGGGATATAAGTCTTTGTCATGACCATGACCAATGGTGGAGCAATGAAAGGGATTAGTCCTGCCAGAGTTATATATAATGCTGGCTTTGGGCTGTCAAGCAGGTAAGTGATGGTGCTCGGTGGTCTGGCGGGAAGTACTGCTTGCTTCTGCTTCTTCTTAAAGCTGCATGGGGATGTATGATACCATTGTGTCTTGCTCATACACACTGGAAATGATGGGAAAAGACAAGGTGTTGGAAACAAAAAGGATAGGTTCTGTTGAAAAGATGTCTTCAAAGAAAATGTATCTATTCTTCTGGTTCCCATGCTCCTTGTGAATGGGTACTTCAACATCTAAAAAGAAAATAGAACCAGAAAACAAAATTAAAACAATGAAAAAAAGAAACACACATATTTTTAGTTAATTCCAATCTGAAACAACAACAACAGAGCAAACAAAAAATGCTCCTCTGCTTTTTATTAGCACATCAAACTTTACAGATAGATTGAACTGACTAGAGATTTCCCTCATAACACTGCTACAGTAATGTTATTGTTGGTATGTTTTTTTTCTTTTTTTGGTGATCCTCCTGCCTCAGCCTTCCTGTTGGTATTAAACAGATATACATATGTCTCATAAACATGTATAATTACTGTCAATTAAAAATAAAAAATATATGAATAATAAACAGTGAAACAAATTGCTATACAGCATGCAAAAGAAACTAGCAAATAGAACCAGTGATCTATTTTGACCCACCACTAATCTTATTCCATGGAGAAATCTGTATGAGGAGCAGGTAAAGACTAGGTCTTTAGCATTAGCCATTCTAAACTGTCTTTTCTATTTATAAATTGCAAAAGAAGCAGTGCTGATTACTGTAGGAAAGCTACTTTATGAAAGAAATTCTACCTTCCAATTTAACTTTATGAATACTGCATACTTTCCATATCCCTATGCCTTTGTACATGTCTCTGCCTATTGTTCTAGCTCCCACTATTTACGTCATCTCTCAAAATTTGTCTTTAAGCTTTCCTGAACTTCTCTCCAGTCTTATTTTAGGCTCCTATAGTAAATCTCCTATGCAAACTTCCATAATTCTCATAGTAAATTAAAACTATGTGTTAACTGTCATTGTTTCAGCCAACTCAAGTGCTAGGACCATATTTTTTCACTGCCTTTAAAGGTACATAGCCAGAGTAAATAACCTTTTCTTCTTATTCAGTAAGCAGATGCTAGACTTCAACTAAGCAGAACAACAATTTAGAGTGTTGAATGAAACAAAAAATGTTAACAGTTATTTAAGAATTTTGATGATTCTTCAAACATGCTAGGAATAATCCCATCTTGGGACCTTTCCCCCCTTTTGTCTCCATTTGGAATGCTTCTTTCAGCTATCTGTATGGTCCATTCCCTCATTTCTGACCCTTCTATATGCAACACGATTCTTGTACTCCTTATTCCCCTTTCCTGCTGTATAGTTCTCCACAGTACTTACTACTTGACTTACTAAATATTTTACTTTCTGTTTTATCCAATTCTCCTTCCCCCACTTGAATACGCAAAAATAAAAATTTGTGTCTGTTTTACCATTACTACCTCAGCCACAACAGTTCTTGGCAAATAGTGCTTAATATTCACTAAATAAACCAACCTTTGAAGATGCTTGAGAAAACCTCTGGATGCAGTTGAGCATACTGGTCCCTATTAAGTCTTGTCCAGGAAGATGCCAAGCAGTTGTGATTACTATATTTTTACAGCTAAGTGGAGAGGTTACATCAGAAGCATGCTGCTGTGTATAAAACAAGATAGCATTTAATTTTCCTCATTTTATACATTATTTTTCAGTATTTGGAATTGAATTCAGAGACTTGTGCATGCTAATATCCCCATCCTTTTTTTTTAATAATTTTTTTTAGCTGTAGATGGACCCAATATCTTTTTTTTTTTTAATATTTTTTTAGTTGTTGATGGATCTTTATTTTATTCATTTATTGTTTGTGTGTGGTGCTAAGGATCGAACCCAGTGCTTCACGCATGCTAGGCAAGCGCTCTACCACTGAGCTACAGCCCCAGCCCTGGACACAATATCTTTATTTACTTTTTTTATGTGTACTGAGGATTGAACCCAGTGCCTCACACATGTGAGGCAAGCGCTCTACCACTGAGCCACAACTCCAGCCCCTTCCCATCCCTTTTTAATTTTTATTATTTTTGTGTTTGTGGTGCTGGAGATTGACCCAGGGCCTTGCGCACTAGGTAATCACTCCACCACTGAGCTAGCCTTTAATTTTTGAGATAAGATCTTGCTAAGTTGTTGAGGGTGGCCTTCAACTTGTACCCTCCAGCCTCAGCCTACACAGTACAGGGCTTATAGGTATGTACAATTATACCCCATTTAATACATTAATTTTTAAAAAGTAGTAACTTGGGCTGGGGTTGTGGCTCAGTGGTTGAACATTTGCCTAGCATATGTGAGGCACTGGGTTTGATTCTCAGCACTACATATAAATAAATAAAGGTTCATTGACAACTAAAAAAATAAAAAAAAAAAAGTAGTAACTCATGAGATTTTTTTCCATACAACAGAATTTCTTTTGAAAAGAACCACTAACATTTTTAAAGAATCAGTAACACATTAAAGAAATACATGTTTTTCTCCCCTGTATTGTTCTTTTAGCTTTGGCTGTTTGGTTTAACAAAGTAATGCAGAGACACAAAAAATCTGAATTTTACAAACACCTCTACCACTGCCCTAGCTGTGTGATATTGGGCACAGTTTTTTCTTGAATCCCAGCTTTAAAACTGAAGGTCATAGCTTCTCTGTTCCTTTTAGTTATCTACCCACCTAAGTCATCTTCTTTGGGGTTTAAGAATTTATAGCACAAAATAATGACAGCAGCAACAAATACAATTTAGCTGTGAGCCCGGCACCAAAACTACATGTTTTATGTGCATTAACTCTACTATTCACAATGACCTCATCAACTTGATACTGAGACAGACTGACCTGTTAAGAGTGAAGACTTTGGTGTCAAACAATCTGGGTTGGAACCCTGGCTTCACCCCTTACTAGCTGTGGATTTTACTTAACATTGTTATGGTGCAGTTCACTCACCTTTTAAAATAAAGGGCCTGGGAGTGTAGATTCGGGATAGAGTCACTGCCTAGGGCACAGGAAGCCCTGGTTTCAATCTCTGGCACTACAAAAACAAGAGTAATGGCAGCTACTTAATAGAGTCATTGTAAAAATTTAGTTAAGTTAATAAATATAAAAGTTGAGAACTGACCCTAACACAAAGTAAGCACTCAATATTAACAGTTATTCTTAAGCCAGGGGTGGTGCCACAGGCTGTAATCCCAGTGGCTCAGGAGGCTGAGGCAAGAGGATCACAAGTTCAAACCCAGCCTCAGCAATTTAGTGAGGTCCTAAGCAACTCAGCAAGACCCTGTCTCTAAAAATCATAAAAAAGGGGTGGGGATGTAGCTTAGTGATTAAACACCTCTGGGTTCAATCCTTGATACAGAAACAAAACAAAACAAAACAGTTATTCTTGCCTTACTCTGGAGGGACTGGTTAAGAACCTGATTAACTTAAGCAACCAGTAAGAGGCTGAGTGAAAATGTGAATCTAGATCTGACAGTCCTTCCCACCTTTTAAAATTGATACTGTGGTTTTTGGGTTGTGGGTTTTGTTGTTGTTTTTGGTACCAGGGATTGAACTCAGGGGTACTCACCCACTGAGCCACATCCCCAGCCCTATTTTGTGTTTTTTATTTAGAGACAGGGTCTCACTAAGTTGCCTAGCGCCTCCACATTCCTGAGGCTGGCTTTGAACTGCGATTCTCCTCTTGGCCTCCCTAAGTGGATACAATGGTTTTGGACACAATACATTTATTTATTTATTTTCTTATTTTTTTTTTAGTTTTTTAGTTGCCAATGGATCTTTATTTACTTATATGTTGTGCTGAGAATTGAACCCAGTGCCTCACACATGCAAGGCAACTGCTCTACCACTGAGCCACAACCCCAGCACCCATTTATTTATTTTTTATGTGATGCTGAGGATCAAAACCAGTGCCTCATACATGCTAGGCAAGTGCTCTACCACTGAGCTACCATCCCAGCCCCTGACAATCCCATTCTTGAGAAACCAGGTGTCTCAAAAAACAAAATTTAGCCAGGTTTGGAGGCAAAGGCCTGTATTCCCAGTGACTGGGGAGGATGAAGGATAGCAAATGCCAGTTATTGTGGGCTTCCAAGTAGTTTGTATAACTCCCACACCCTGACACCCCATGCCTTCACTTTTATTTAAAATCAATGTTTTAGTAAGAACTTTCCAAACATACCATTTAAAATCTCTAAGCCGGGGCTGGGATTGTAGCTCAGCGGTAGAGCGCTTGCCTCGCATGCGTGAGGCCCTGGGTTCGATCCTCAGCACCACATACAAAGCAATAAAATAAAGACATTGTGTCCATCAACTAAAAAATATTAAAAAAAAAAAAAAAATCTCTAAGCCGGGCACGGTGGCGCATGCCTGTAATCCCAGCACTTTGGGAGGGTGAGACAGGAGAATCGCGAGTTCAAAGCCACCCTCAGCAATGACGAGGCACTAAGTAACTCAGTGAGACCCTGTCTCTACAGAAAACACAAAATTGGGCTGGGGATGTGGCTCAGTGGTAAGTACCCCTGAGTTCAATCCCCAATACCAAAAAAAAAAAAAAATCTCAACCCTGTCTCCCACCTTCAGGAACTCCCTAACCATTGTGGCACGTGAATGAAAGCAAAGACTGATAACCTAAGGACGTTCAGTGACACCACGGAGATAAAGGACAAAGACCCTGGGGTTAATCTACCCAATTCGGGTGACACTTTTTTTTTTTTGTGGTCCCGGGGTTGAACGTGTGTAGCCTCTTTTATTATTTGAGACAGGGTCTTGCTAAGTTGCTTAGGGACTCACTCACTAAATTGCTGAGGCTTGCCCCAATCTTGTGATCCTCTTGCCTCAGCCTCCTGAGTTGCTAGCATGCGCCACCGCGTGGGGCTCCAATTCAGGTGAAAACTCAAACGTTGCCATTTCCTCAATGGAACAAATGCAAACTGCAAAGCTCAAGCCGACATTTTAGGAAAGGGGAGGGGTTCGGACGCAAGGATCTTACTCGCTTCTCCTATTTACTACCAATCCCTCGATGATCGCATTCCCAAAGTGCACCCATGTGGCCCAGATACTTACTTATTTGCCAGCATCACGCCGGTGCAGGAGAGCTGAACTTCAAGGGCAGAGGTTCGCCGAAAGGCACAATTCCGGAAAATGGAGTTATACACTCTCCACATCCTGGAACCTGTAAAAATGAGTCCGGGTGGGAACTCGACTTGGCGCTAACTGGTTCCCACGCCTGGCTTTCTGTCTTGAAGTCATTCTTATAAAAATCTTAATTCTAAGGGGTGGGGATTTACCTCAGTTGGTAGAGTGCTTGCCTCACATGCATAAGACCATGGGTTCAATCCCTAGTGCTACAAAAGAAAAATCAATTCTAGTTGAAGTCAACTGTTGAACAGCGTACCTGAACGGCCTCTCTTCCGGGTTTCCACGCTAACAGAATCTGCCTGCAGAATTCGGGAAGGTGGAGTGCAACTATTGAAACAATCTCAGTGATGGTAGTGGAGGAAGGTAGGCGACTTGGAGTCTAGGCCATGTGTGACTTGGTCAAATTGGCAACTCCGGAACTCATTTTACTTTGCAAAACAACGGGGTTGGGTGGACCGGCCACATCTTACTCCGCGTTATAGTTCTTTACTACTGATGGGAATGTTTTTACTTCCATTCTCTTTCTTAGGACCTAGAAACTTTATTAAGGAATAAAGAGCACAAAGAGGCAGGATCTTTACTTCTGTGAATCAAGGTTAGAGTTAAGAACTTTGGGTTTGGGCCTGGGGTTGTAGTTCAGTGGTAGAGCACCTACCTAGCATGTGTGAGACTCTGGGTTCAATTTTCAGCACCACATATAAATAAAATGGCCATCAACAACTAAAAACAATATTTTTTTAAAAAAGAACCTTGGGTTTTGGGGGGAGGTGATCCGTAAAGTCATCATTCCTCTTGCCACCCTCGGCTTGAATTTCTTGGCTCTGATCTTGGGCAAGTCCCTTCTCTTTTCTGGGTCTCTATATCAGTCTGTCAAATGAAATGATACCAGGCAATTTCAGCGTCCTTCCGTCTCTAAAGATAAAGCCGAGGGAGAGTTCATTTGTCTAGGTGCCGACGCCGGGCAGTTCTCCCCATTCCTCTGGATTCTAGCTTGTCTACTTTTCTGGTTACCATCATTCCGATAGCTACCGGTGCATAGGACCTCAGTAAACTCCACATAATAGTAACTGAAGTCCACTTGTGCTTTCACTTTATTTCCTTCTCTGGTCTGCTAGCGCCGCCCCTTCCCGTCCGGCGATACCCAATGAGACTTCTGGTAGGAGAACGGCTTTTCGCCTTAGCAAAGGCGCAGGCCGGATCAGAAACCCGCCCTACGCTGGGGCGGGGGCGCGACGCCTGCGGTATGCAGAAACTACGGCTCCCGGCGGGTAGCGCGCCGCATCGACCCTCGCAGGCCTGTGGAGCAGGGCCCTGAGGCCCGCTGGGGGCTGGAGTTTCAAGGACGTGCACACGTGAAGGAGCAGAAGGTGGGCAGGGGTAGGCACACAGGCCCCTCCGATGTCGGTTTGCTAGTTGTGGTTGAGGTAGTTTGGCGATGCGACCTAGCCCAGAGGCGGAGTGTGGGAGGCTGAAGAAAGAAAGGGCGAGGAAGACTGGGTACCCAAATACATGCCCACCCACTCATTCACACGCGCTCAGGCCGGAGTGTTAGCCTGAGGAATATAAAGGAAGACTACTAAACTCGTCTGGTCTCTGCCGTTCAGCAGTGGAAAGGCAAAGGATTCTACTCTACACAGGGGCAAGAGCGACTGTGCACCACCTTGAGCCACGCCAAAGGGAGCTGGGGGCGGGGCAGGGAATAACCGCCATTCCCTCCGCCGAACGTTGACAGCCTGAGACGCGGCGGTCCCCAGCAGTGTCTCCGGAGCAGTGCGGGTGCGCATGCGCCCCTGCTGGTGGGCGTGTATGAGGCGGGGTCGGGGGTGGGGGAGGGCCGGCTGATTCTTTGCTCCTCCTCCACCCACTCTGCCCCTCCTGGGCCTTGTGGGCCGGGCAGCCATTTTGGGAAGAGCTTTGTTATGGTTGTGGGCTAGCCACCTCTGCCGGGCCAAGAAACTGGGGACGCGTCCTTAGACGCCGCGTCTCGTCCTTGGCTGTAGCCCCGCTGCTGCTTGGTGAGTGGGAGTTCCGGACAACGGGGTAGTAGGGGACCCTGGCGCCTTCTCAGCGCGGGGCTCCGCCCGGTGCCTCACCGGCCGTGTGTTAAAACTAGTTGGAGGAAGGTCTTACACAGGTGGTTGAGCCCAGGTCCGCCGGGGGACGGGTGAGCGGAACCCACAGGTCGTGTAGTTCGGACTGGGCACCCCTCCCCCGCGCGCGTGGAGCTTTGCACACGAGCGTCGCCGCGAGAGCGCGCCTACTTCACTTTAGTCTTGGGTCGGAACGCTCACCTGCGGCTCTTTGCCTCCTTCCTCTCCAGGCGTTACGGCTTGATGGTGGTGAAGTGGCTTGGTTTACACGTTTCTTTTTCTTTCCTTAGAATGAGAGTCAAAGGCTTTTATTTTCCTATTAAGGAAAAACCTAGGAGAAAAAAGTCGTGTAAGTCAGATGTGGGATATCTGAGGGGAAAAGAGGAACTTTCACGTCCGCTGTCTCGGTTCTCCGTGGTAGCAGGGTGTTTTCATTTAGATTGTCTTTTCCAGTGTCAACCAATCCTCCTCTCCAGGGGAGAGAAAGCTGGTGGATCCTGAAGTCTTCCAGCCAGTATTTCCCCCCGTTTTAAATCTACTCCCCGATTCGTGGAATCCAAAAGAAAGGCTGAATCTAAAATGGCTGTAGCCAGGGCAAGTACCCTGTTCTTAGATAAATTCGTTAACTTGTAACATTTTAATCGTTTTCTCTTATGGAACATTAACTGGACCTTTTGCTCTTTTAGTTGTTTTTAGTTATTGGTTTCTTGAAGGCTTCTTTTGTTAGGTGAAAACAAAGGTAGGGTTCTGAAAGTTTGCTTACTCCAAAAGTTTGCTTACTCCAAAAGTTGGGTGCGGTTTTTGTTTTTTGTTTTTTGTTTTTGGTAGTTGCTTATAGCTCAAATTGTGCCGTGGTGTCAGTTTTATCTGCCATCGTTGTGCTGTGAGGTTGGCGTATTATTTATTGAAATATTTGCTTTTAACTTTGTTATTTATTGCTTACCAGGAAAACGGGGAGTGGTTTGTGTTTTGGTTTAATATCAGAACGTACTTTCCTCTATAAATTACATCCAAAAATGAAATGAGTGATAGTCTTAAATAGTCTTAAATTCATAATTTGTTGGATTATTTTTTCTAAGATTTTTTATATCTATACTTGAAAGGAGATCGGGTGCTGTTAAATTCAGGACATTTACAATGGTATAAGACGATTCAGCAAGTGAAAACAGTTTAGATGTGTAGCACCTGATGTACTTTTTTTTTATTTTTTCATAATGTTATTGGATTTTTTTAATACCTTTATTTTATTTGCTTACATTTATGTGGTGTTGAGGATCGAACCCAATGCCTCAGGCATGCTAGGCAAGCGCTCTACCACTGAGCTACAGCCCCAGCCCCCTGTTGTGCCTTTTTAAACAAAGATTGTCATTTTGTTTACTTCTTAAAAACCAACAAAAAGTAGAGTCAGAAGTTTTTAACTGCAAACAAACCTTCATAGATTGGAACTAGAAACAGTAAATTTCAATATTTGGAAAGGAAGGAGCTTGAGTTTCAGGTTGCCCTTTAAAAGATAAAATAGTTAAAATGCTATTGTGAAAGAAAACTTCAAAGTTAGTAGTAAAACAAACAGTCCTCTTCCTTGGAAGTTAACTTCTATGTCTTTCTACACTCTTCCAAACACATAAATTTATTTTGTCAATTCCCGTAGGAATTTTTCTGTTCTTACCTTGGTGATTTTACAACAAAATCATTTCAAGTTCTTTATAAAAATGACAAGTTATTTATTTTGTGTTTTGACATTGTTGTTTACTGTACTTGGGTGAAATCTTACAGGGTACCCAAAACTGTACATATTGATAAAAACATTCTTTCAGTTGATTCTGGATAGTTTGTTTTGAGTTCTTGAAACTTGGGAGGGTGGGGGGGATGGGAAGCCTTTATTTTGAATGAATTCAACAGTTTTCTTACCGGTGGCTGTTATAAAATCTTAGCAGAGGAGGGCACATTCAACCATTTTAATGAGTATGGAATGATGAGAAATGTGGGAGTACATTTCTGTTTATATATGAGTACATACTATATATATGTATATGTTTATTTTTATTTTTGATGGTGCTGGGATTGAACCCAGGGCCTTGTGCATGCTTGGCAAGCACAAGCTATAATCACAGACTATAATTCGTTTTTAAGTGCTTAAAGATAAGACATTTCTGAATCATATTTCAGTAGATTGCATATCTTGGTTTTATGGTTCTAAAACCATAAAATGTAATAAATGTACCAGGGACTGACTGTTGCTCAAAGTTCTTAGATACTGGGTGTTTTTTTTGTATGCCAAGGATTGAACTCAGGTGCACTCGACCACTGAGCCATATCCCAGCCCTATTTTGTATTTTATTTAGAGACAGGCTCTCACTGAATTGCTTAGCACTTCGCTTTTCATGAGGCTGGCTTTGAATTTGCGAGGATTGAGGATCCAAAGGTGGTGGAATTACAGAGGTGCACTACTACACCCAGTGATACTGTTTTATTCTCCCATTTTAGAATTGAGAAGAATGAGACAGATATTCATTCAACTAGTAGGTAGCAGACTATATTTGAGCCTAAGCAATGTGGGTGGGTTTGTTTTTTTGTTTTTTGTTGTTTCCTTCTCCTTTTTGGTGCTGGGTATCCAACATCAAGACTGTGCTATCTTACCTCTGATTTACAATTGCCAGTACTGAAACAGAATCTAAGTTTTTGTGCTTGACCCTATAACTGCTGCCTTTATACATGAAAGTAAGATTATTGGAAAGATGAGACTCAAAAAAACAAAAATCTTTTAAGGAATCCCAAATTAAAAAGTAGTATTAAAAAGGCAAATTTTGGTTTGTGTTATTTCAGACACGAGGTTCTGTTGGAGTCTAAGGTAATGTACAGATAATATGCTTGCTATCTCAAAAGTTGCTATAGTTGGTTGTGTCTGGAATGTGGTATGTGGTTATGCTGTTGGAGACCTTATGCTTCAAATTACTTCTGAATCAGTAATTTTTATTTCCTACTAAAGTCTGCCCCAAACAAAACTGCCCATATTTAAACTGAAAAAAAAAAAAAAAAAATTCGGTAAGAGGAATTGAACTTCTTTTGTCCATAGGTATCCCTTAACTAATAAGCAACATATATACCTATATAATGTAAATTGAATCTTTTTAAAGTTGTTGATGGACCTTTAATTATATGCGAGATTCGCACCCAGGACCTCACCCATGCCAGGCAAGTGCTCTACCACTCAGCCACAACTCCAACCCCTTAAATCAAATCATTTTTTTTTTAAAATATTTTTCTTAGTTGTAGGTGGACACGGTACCTTTTATTTATTTTTTCGTGGTGCTGAGGATGGAACCCAGTGCCTCACAAGTGCTAGGCAAGGGCTCTACCACTGAGCCATAACCACAGCCCCTGTAAATTGAATCTTTATAGGTAATTTCAGGTATACTACGGAAGTATTTAAAAGTGTCTGTTAGTTGTTTCCTTTACTAAAGTAAATAATGAGCCTTTAATTGCTCTATTGGGCAAACTTTTCACTTTTCAGCAAAAGAGATTAATCAGGGCTGGGGTTGTAGCTCAGTGGTGGAGCACTTGCCTCACAGGCGTGAGGCACTGGGTTCAATCCTCAGCACCACATAAAAAATAAATAAAGATAATGTGTCCACCTGCAACTTTAAAAAAAAAGATCAATCATCTTTTAACAAACACTGGAGGCTGTACTATCGTGACAGTTTTAGTATACTAGGAGCTGGGAATATTTGGAGGATCATAAAACATTTCTGCCACCAAAGACCTTTATAATTTAGTTTATTAAGCATAAAAATACTTGCAGGATAATAACACAGCTGTATGTATGTCTTTTTTGTGTTGCTGGGGATCAAACCGAGAGCCTTGCACATTTTAGGCACATGCTCTTACCATTGAGCTATATCCCTCAGGCCAGTTGTCTTTTCTTACAGAAGTTAATTTTAATATACTCATTAAGATCACCTTCTTTTTCTGTGAAAAAACCACGTTGCTTCATGTTAATCTATACTTCTGTCTAGAGAAAGTTGGACAGTTGGCCACAGTGACACGCCCCTACAATTTCGACTACTCAGGAGGCTGAGATAGGAGGATTGCAAGTTTGAGGCCAGCCTCAGCAACTTAGTGAGACCCTGTCTCAAAATAAAATGGACTAGGGATATACCTCAGTGATATAGTGC
Source organism: Geosciurus inauris (assembly GCA_004024805.1). NCBI lineage: Eukaryota > Metazoa > Chordata > Mammalia > Rodentia > Sciuridae > Geosciurus > Geosciurus inauris. Next base: position 52,060 of record PVHX01006199.1, read on the forward strand.
CCTTGAGTTCAAACCCCAGTATCCCCCCATCACCCCCCCCAAAAAAGTTGGAGAGTAGTTTTATTATAGTGAAGGAAAAAATTTTTTTTTCTCCAGAAAAAATTCGTTTAAGATTGTATCTCACCAGGTATGGTGGTGTGTACGTGTAATCCCAGAGGCTGGGGAGGCTGAGATACAAGGATCATAAGTTCGAATTTTGCCTCAGAAATTTAGCAAGGCTAAATTTAAATTTAAAAGTAATTTAGCAAGACCCTCTCTCAAATCAAAAATAAGTCTGGGTATGTAGCTCAGTGGTAACGTACCCCTGTGTTCAGTCCTTAGTACAAAAATAAAAAAGAGTGTCTTTTAAATTTAACTTGCAATCCCTTGTTTGACTTCTTGGAAGTTTAAATTTCAGCATATAAAAAACTTCTGAGTAATTGCTGCCCTTATGCAGAAAAGTTGGTTTGGGGCTTTTCAGTTGATAGCATTAGGACATCCTGGGTTCAATCTTAGTACCATACATGCACACAAAAGTTACAGCTATTCCACTTTTTGTGCTCTTTATGAATTACTTTACTTTGGTATGGTAGGAAGGGCTGTGGGAACCATTTATTGTGGACGTCATGTTAGATGCTATAAAGTAAGTCCAATACATAATCTCATTTTCTTTCAACACTTGTTTAAAATAGATGATATAAACTCTTACTCCAGATTTGTATAGTTTTTCAGAAGGTAAATAATCTGGTAACATAGTGAGAAATGAGGATTCAGGCAATTTTCTATGTGATTCACAAGGACAGTTTTCACCACATCATATAGAGAGATGGGATAATATGACAGTAAAGGGCACCGGCTTTGTAGAGAAACAACCTAGGTTTAAATGTCAGCTTCACCATGTACACCTTTGTGACCTTAGGAGAGTTAGACTCAGATGAGATCTATGCATATTTCATCTGTTAAGTACCTTCTAGGGTTGTTGTAATAAATAATATTTGTAGAGTTCTTAAAACATTCTCTCATCATAATAAGCACTTCGTGATTTGTTTGATGATATGGTCATTAATGAATCTCCTACATACCCTTCCAGTGAAATTCAGTGATATCTTGGCATACAGAGTAGTTTTGTTAGATGTTATGTTTCAGTTGACTTTCTAACTTGAGTCAGGATCCAGGTTCCCAGATAGGGCAGTTGGCTAACATCCTTTTAAGCCTCTTTTTTTTCTTTTTTTTAGTTGTTGATGGATCTTTATTTTATTCATTTATTATTTGTATGTGGTGCTGAGGATCGAACCCAGTGCCTCACATATGCTAGGCAAGCACTCTACCACTGAGCCACAGCCACAGCCCTAAGCCTCTTTTCATTAGTTTCCTTCATTTTTTCCCTTGCACTTTGTTAAAGAAACCAGGTCGTTTGTTCTGCAGTTTTCTCACATTCTAGATTTTTCTGATTCCGTGTAAATTGGTAGTTGATATAGAGGGTTAGTTTGCAATTTGATGTGGGGGTGGGGAGGAGTGTAGATGATTCTGTGAATTTGGGTTTTGTTTTGGTTTTTTTCCTGGTTTATCCAATGGTTCTTATCTATAGCATTTCCTTGGAGTTTTTCTATTGAACAGCGTAGAGTAATTGTATTGGTTATTTACCCTCTGATATGCTGTGTAAAATGGAGTGTTTGGTTTGCTTTTCTTTTTTCTTTTTTTAAAAATCTTTATTTTTATGTGATGCTGAGGATCCAACCCAATGCCTCACACAAGCGCTCCACCACTGAGCTACAACCCCTGCCCCTAGTTTGCTTTTGCTTTGCTGCCCAATTCAATATTAACTTTTCCAGCTAGTTTGTTTCCTGTCTTTTTTTTTTTCTTTTCCTAGTTGTATGTTATAAGATTGAGCCAAATATGGTGGGTTTGCAGTGGGTTTATTTACTGGTTTTGACTACCAGTTCTCTCAACCTATTTGGTCTAAAAATTTCTCATCTCAAAATTGGAATTCTCAAGCCTGGTGTAGTGCTGCATGTCTGTAATCCCAGCAACTCAGGAAATTGGGGAAGGAGAATCCCAAGTTCCAAGCCATCCTGGGCAACTTAGCAAGACACTGTCTCAAATAAGAAATAAAAAGAACTGGAGATACAGCTTAGTGGTAAATCCTTGGATTCAATCCTTGGTGTGGGGGTCGGTAAACTGCTGATAGTTGGATGGTGAAACCATAGAGGAAAATAACTTCCTCTGGGAATTAAACCCAGCCCCCACCCTTCTCCCCCCAAAAAAAGAAAACCCAGGGGCACTTTTCCACTACCTCCCCAGCCCTTTTTTATTTTGAGAGCAGGTTTTGCTGAATTACTTCAGGCCCTGCTAAGTTGCTGAGGCTGACCTTAAACTTGTGATCCTCCTACCCCAGCCTCCCAAGTCCATAGTAGTCCGTCAGTCCTGATAAATTGGATATGAAAACTGTAGTTTTGTAAATGTCACTAATAGACTGTTTACTTATATTCATATGAAACACCACTTCCAGGGTCAGTGCAGTTGAAATTATGTGATAAAAATTATCTTTACTGAAAGGCTTACTTGTTTGTAGTGTGCTTGTTGTTGTGACTTCAGAGCAAATGCCATCAAAACATTTCTGCTAGTTTTAAAACTTCATTGTTAACCAGGCACGGTGACATGTGCCTGTAATCCCAGCCATGTAGGAGGCTGAGCAGGAGGATCGGAAGCTCAAGGCTGGTCTCAGCAACTTAGACCTATCTCAGAATAAAAAGGGATTGGGATATGGCTCAGTGGTAGAATGCCACTAGGTTCAATCTTCAGTACTGCAAAACAAACAAAGCATATGTTACCAGGATTTTGTATAAATATAATTTGTTTAGTTTTCTGAGTCTTATATCCAGAATTTAATGTGTCAGATTGCATCAGGTAATAAATATACTTCTGTTTTGTGTTTAATAATCTGGGCTCTGATAGAATTAACCTTATCTTGGTCTTATTTTAGCATGCCATTCTTAGTTGGAACTGTTACGTGATTTCAGTAGATTCCTTTTTTTTGTTTGTTTTAACATTGTGGTATAATGAGTATTTAGGTTTGGTGGCAGCAAGTGTTTATGGCCTTTGAACTACAGAATATTTCTTTCCAATAGGTATAAATATTACTATTCACTGCCTTCTGAAATTACTTTTCAGGAAATGATTCTTGGCACAGTAAAGCATAAGAAGGCATAATGATTAAAGTTTATTGTTAATGACAAGACTGGCAGAATTCCTGTGCTGGACATTGTACTAATTGGGCTTTAAAATTATCTTTGTTGCTTCTTTTGTCTTATTTTAACCCCCTTCCTTTATTGCATTTTTGTGAGTGTATGTGGGAGAGGAGCTGGAAAGACTGTGTATACATGTACATAACATAGAACCCCTGACAGCCAGAGCTGGTTGTGTGACCCAAGTTGCACTTCACTGGGGATGTGCATCTGGAGTAAGATGCAAAGAAATGACAGTTTGGAATTCATTCCAGTTGATGGTGGCAGTGCTAGCTGGACCAGTTTCCTGAGCAGGCTCTTCCTGTGTTGCGGCTTTGGCGTTGGTTTTCAGTGCTTCACTTCCCTTGGTTTTTTGCATATTGCCAAGTCAAGGAACCTCTCATTCATTCTTTGAATCTCAGTGGATGTTTTGATAAATTCCTTTCCTTGTTAGGTTACCTAAATGTGGTTTACTTTCAACCAAGGAATCTGATTGTTGACTTTTCTAATTTGAGTTAGGATTCAGCTCTCATGTACTACAATTAGCTGGCAATCATTTAAGCCTCTTTTGATTTGTATGTTTCTCCTTTGATTTTGCTATTCCTGGAAAGATTTGTTACTGCTTCTGTTTAAGATTGTCTCCTAACTCTTAAGTTGAAAACTTCCATGTTTTTTTAGCAGACCAGTCTTAGATAGTAATTTTTATTTTGTCCACCCACAATCTGCATGCATATGTGTGTGTATGTGTGTTACTAAGGATTGAACCCAGGGGCTCTCCACCACTGAACTACATCCTAACCCATTTCATTTATCTTATCTTGTAACAAGGTCTCACTGAATTGCCAAGACTGAGCTCAAACTTGGGATCTTCCTGCTTCAGCCTCCCAAGTGGCTGGAATTAATAAGCAAGCTCCACTCTGCCTGTCCCACCCCAGTTCTTTTTTTAGTTGTAGATAGATGCAGTACTTTTATTTTATTTATTTTTATGTGGTGCTGAGGATCCAACCCAGTGCCTCACATGTGCTAGGCATGTGCTCTACCACTGAGCTACAACCCCAGCCCCTACCCCAATACTTAAAGCAGTAGTTTTCAACCTTTTAAAATTTGTCTGGAGTAGGTTTGAGCATGTGTTTTACTAAAGCTCCCACATGATTATTCTTGCATTGCAAACAGCGTATTTATAGTTTGTGGTGTTAGAATGTATAGATATGCAAAGGTGAACACTGATATTCCCATTACCGGAAATTACTACTAACACTGCATCTTTTCCAGATCATTGTCTAAGCACAACGTAGGTTTTCATTTCTGTTTTATTAAAATGAGATCAACTTGCTATTTTAGTAAGTTATGCTCATTTTCCATGTAAATAGAAGTTTTAATTTTCTTGTGTCTCTTTAATTTATCCTAATCCTTATTTTTCACTGACACTGACTTTGTTTGTGCCAGTTGTCCCAAGAATGGTATTGTGTGAGTGTATCCTCATAGCATCAAGTGGTTGTTCCTTTTACATTCCTGTATTTTTCTCTAAACTTAAGTTTACAGCTTATCAGAGTATGGTGACACATGCCTGTAGTCCCAGCCACTTGGGAGGCTAAAGCAGAAGAATCACCAAATCAATATCAGCTTTGGCAGTTTATTGTGATTTGCTTCAAAACAAAAAGTAAAAAAGGACTAGGGATGTAGCTCAGTGGTAGAGTATACCTGAGTTCAACCCCTAGTACTGAGGTGGAGGCTGAACTTGACAGTTAAAAGCTTGATGTAGTTATGAACGTTTTTGGCTAGAATATACCATTTCTCATTTTACTCATGTAATAAAATGCGTAGTACCTGATTGACCTACTTTAGTAATGCTAGGATTGATTCCGGTTAAGGTGATGGTGGTCTGAGCCACATATTACACAGTCTTCCTTGCAACAGATAACTTCATTTGTGAGTTGTTACATTGGCACTGAAAGAGTTCCCGATCATTTGTCATTGGCATGATGGGGGGGGGTAGTTTTATATAACAGTATAATTTATATAAATACTTACAAATTATATAGAGTTGTAATCTATATGACAAAACACACCCAGAGCTGGGGCTATAGAGCTCAGTGGCAGAGCAATTTCCTAGCATGTGTGAGGCACTGGGTTCGATCCTTACCACCACATAAAAATGAAACAAAAGCATCCTGTCCAGGTAACTAAAAAAAAAAAAAAAATTTAAAAACACTCATCTAAAATGTACAATTCCATGATTTCTAGAATATTTACAAAAATTGTATAATGATTACCACTAATTTTATTGCCCCAGAAAGAAATCTCATAGCTATTAGCAGTTACTTCCCATTTTTCTCCAGCCCTAAGCAACTGCTAATCATCTTTCTTCTGTCTCTTTGTACTGTATTGTATTTCATCTATTCAGAAGCGTGTACTTTGTGGTCTTTTGCATCTGGATTCTTTCATGTAGTGTGATATTTTCTAGGTTCGTCCACGTTGTAGTATGCATCAGCATTTCTTTTTTTATATATATGTTTATTTGTTTTTTGTTTTGTTTTGTTTTTTTAATTTGATGCTGAGAATCGAATCCAGTGCCTCACACGTGCTAGGCAAGTGCTCTAACACTGAGCCACAACCCCATCTCAGCAACAGTACTTTTTGTGGTCTTGTATGATTAGGATTGGTGAGTGCTATTGTTTAAATGTGTCCCCCAAAGTTTGAAATTGTTGGAAATTAATTTCCAAGGCAACAGTGTTAAGAGGTAGGCCAGCTACTAGGGGGCTGGGTCTGTAGCTCAGTGGCATAGCACCTGCTTAGCATGTGTGAAGCACTGGGTTTGATCCTTAGCACCACATAAAAATAAACAAAATAAAGGCATGCTGTCCATCTACAACTACAAAAAAATTTTTTTTTTTTTTTTTTTTTTTTTTAAAAAGAGGCTAATAGGTCATGAGGGCTTTGTCCTTATGAATAGATTAGTGTTCTTATCTTTGGAGTACATTAGTTGTTTTGATAAGTTCAGGCCTCTTTTTTCCTCTCCCTTTTCCATATTCTTTCCCTCCTACCATGGGACAGAGCAGCAAAGGTTCTCTCCAGATGTCAGCTTCTCAAACTTCAACTTCTAAGATTTCTCTGGAACTGTGAGGAATAAGTCTGTGGTCTTTATAACTTACCCAGTCTCAAGTATTTTGTTGTATTGCAGAACAAAATGGACTAAAACAGTGAGTCACAGAAGTTTGATCTCTTCAACTTTTTTTTTTTTTCCTCAAACTATTTTCCAAAGTGGTCATGTACCATTTAACAATTCCACTAGCAGTGTGTGAGAATTCCTTGTTTGCATCACATCTTCATCAACAATCATATAAAGAATCATTTTTGCACCAGGAGAGTAGTAGTTAAGTGGAGAATACTTGCAAGCTTAGCATGTGCAAAGTCCTAGGTTCCATCCCCAGCACCTCAAGAAAAAATTTGAGTTAAAACATGTAAAAAAACATAATACAAAGACCTTTTTTAAAATAAAAAGATAAGAATAAATCATTTTTAAGTTTCATATATAAAATAGTAGAAACTATATGAGACTTACCCTGTGTATATAGTTTGGAGGATTATTATAAAGATGGCAATTCTCAGCCGGGCGCGGTGGCTCACGCTTGTAATCCCAGCACTTAAGGAGGCTGAGACAGGAGGATCGCGAGTTCAAAGCCAGGCACTAAGCAACTCAGTGAGACCCTGTCTCTACATAAGACACAAAATAGGGCTGGGGATGTGGCTCAGTGGTCGAGTGCCCCTGAGTTCAGTCCCTGGTGCCAAAAAAAAAAAAAAAGATGGCAATTCTCAGCTGGGCACAGTGGCTCACACTTGTAATCCCAGCACTTTGGGAAGCTGAGACAGGAGAATCATGAGTTCAAAGCCAGCCTCAGCAATAGTGAGGCACTAAGCAACTCAGTGAGACCTTGTTTCTAAATAAAACACAAAATAAAGCTAGGGGTGTGGCTCAGTGGTAGAGTACCCCTGAGTTCAATCCCTGGTCCCCCCCCCCAAAAAAGCAATTCTCCCATTTTGATCTAGATTGATTACTATTCTAAGAAATGTCTTAATAGATTTTCCCCCTCAAACTCATACTAATATTTTAAAATTTATATGAGAAAGCCAATAGCTGAGGCCTTTAATAAAGGTATACTAATGGGGAGTAAGGGGAATAGCCTTACTCTACTATATAACAAGATATTATATATAACAAGCCAAGGTAGGTAAGACGCATGGTAGTTCTGGAGGAACAAATTAAAAGACCAGTGAAGCAGAAGCCTGAAAATTAGACCCATTCATATGTAGAAATAATTTTTCATGGAGCTGGCTTTGTAATTAGAAAAAGAATCTTCTGGAATGATTGATTACTCACATATAAAGAAGTGAAATTTCATGAGGGCATGGTGCCACACACCTGTCATCCTAATGGCTCAGGAGGCTTAGACAGGAGGATTACAAGTTTCAAAGTCAGCCTCAGCAACTTAGGATGGTCCTAAGCAACTTAGTGAGTCCTTATCTCAAAGCCCTGGGGATGTGTGGTTCAGTGGTTAAGTGCCCCTGATACCCGCCCAGAAAAAAAGAAAGAAATGAAATTTCATACAACTTTCAAACTGTATACAAATCACTTCCAAATGTCTGAAGTCTAAATTTGTGAAAAGCAAAACTATAAAACCAAGAGGTCAAAGAGGACAGTATAGGTAAATGCTTTGACTTTAAGGCACAGAAATGTAAATCATGAAGGGAATGTACAGCTTTGACTAAAATTAAAATTAAGAACTTCTGTTCATCAAAAGACACAGTTAAAAAAAGGGGGGGGAGGAGATACTTCTAAACAGATAATCAAAGGATCAGTATGTATTCTCTTGTGTCAGATAAGGAAGAAAGATCAACAACAGGAAGAATGGTAAAAGGTAACAATAGGTATTTTGTAAATAAAAAGAACTACAAACTGGGCACAGTGCCCATACCTGTAATACCAAGGACTTGGGAGGCTGAGGCAGGAGCATTGCAAGTTTGAGTCCAGTCTTAGCAACTTAGGGAGACCTGCTTCAAATTAAAAAATAAAAAGGTTGAGAGATAGCTCAGTGGCAAAGTACTTTGGTTCAATCCCTAGTTTAATAAAAAAATTAATATTGGGCCCATTTCATGTTTTTCACTTTTATAGACATAAGTTTTAAGATTATTTTATTATATGCTATTTTTATGTGCCATGCAATTCTTTGAATCCTTTTATTGACAAATACTTCATGAACCATTGTCAGAATTATTTGATAATCTCTTAACTGAGAACTAGATTATATCCTTTTTCAATACTGTTGGATACACAGATTGTAAACTACCTGATTGATGAAATGATTTGTTATTAACTTTGTCAGTTTCATGGGATATACCCAAAAGCCTGTACCAAAGAAGTCTTATCGAATGACCAGATTGTGTCTATTACTCTTGTACTTAAAACCACTTTTTATGGAGCCAAAATTAAACAAGACTGGTTAAGGGCTGGGGCTATAGCTCAGTAGCTGAGCACTTGCCTAGCATGTGTGAGGCAGGGGATTCAGTCCTCAGCACTGCATTAAAAATAAACAAAATAAAGGTATTGTGTTCATTTACAGCTTTAAAAAATGGTTAAAAGTCAGATATTGCCTAATTTTTATTTTCCCATAGGATATTAAAAGGAAGATCCCTATATTCAAGCCATAGTACAACAGCATTACAGAGACAGCACTTCTCAATTATTTTATATAGCATATGTAGAATAGAAATTTTATGATTAGAGACGTGCTTAAAATTATGCTTTTGACACATAAAATGGCTTATTATCTACAAGAAAGAATTAAAGGTTTTTTTCTTTCTTTTGGTTTCAAGGATAGCGCGTTGCATCCTGGATTGCCTTTTAGGAACATTTGTAATTCTGTTTTTAAGAGTGCATTTTAAGGGCCAGGGTGTGGTGGCATGTGCCTGTAATCCCAGTGGTTTGGGAGGCTGAGGCAGGAGGATCAGGAGTTCAAAGCCAGACTCAGCAATTTAGGCCCTAAACAATTCATTGAGACCCTGTCTCTAAATAAAATATTAAAAGGGAGGTGGGGATGTGACTTAGTGGTTAACCTCCCCTGGGTTCAATCCCTGATACCCACCCCCAAAAGAATGTATTTTACTTTGTTAGGAATATTTTTTAAATTACATATTTATTCCCATAATAATTTGACCACTCTAAATCTATATTCATTTATTTACTTCAGTGCAAATTGTTGGGTTTGTTTTTGTTGTTGTTGTTTTTGGTACTGGGGATTGAACTCAGGGGTACTTGATCACTGAGCCACATTCCCAGCCCTATTTTGTGTTTTAGGTAGAGACAGAGTCTCACTGAGTTGCTTAGCGCCTCGCCATTGCTGAGGCTGGCTTTGAACTTGGGATTCTCCTGTCTCAGCCACCCAAAGTGCTGGGATTACAGGCGTGGGCCACTGCACCTGGCTGCTTCAGTGCAAATCTTTTGTTTATTGTCAGTCATCAAACATTTCTTTGCCTGGTTACTCATTCCTATTGTATACTTAATAGAGTAACTTAATGAGACTGTTTTGAAATTAGGACATATCAGCATTCATTAGAGTTGTGGAGGGAAAGTAATTTTTTAAATTTTTTATGGATTGAGGAATAGGAGGGAGAAAATGAAGACAGGTAGGCAAGACTTTTCTCTGTAGATTTCTCTTTCTTTTGGTAGGGGGGATTGAACGGGGTGTGGGAGGCACTCAACCACTGAGCCACATCCCTGCCCTTTTTTGTATTTTATTTAGAGATATAGTCTCGCTGAATTGCTTAGGGCCTCACTAAATTGACCAGGCTGCCTTTGAAGTCTTGATCCTCCTAGTCTCAGCCTCCTGAGCTATGCGTCACCACACCCAGTTCTCTGTAGAATTTTTTAGACCCAAGAGAAAAGAATGTGTATTCAGAGAGGAAAATGCATGCTCTAGAAAGGGGTTTTGTTTTATGTTGTGGGAGAAGTGAGTTTTTTTGTTAGTGTAGATGGAACCAGTGCAGATAGAGGTTGAAATTAGCATAAGCAGTAACTGGTGACACCAGAGACTGGGGAAAATTAAAGTGCTTGAGTTCAGGAGCACAGGCAGAGTGGTAACCTATGTAAAGGAAGCCTAAGATAGAAGAAATAGCAGGAACCTCCTGTTCTAGCAGTGTAGGGTTAATTATAAGGTATAAAATTAGATATTTTGTGGGCATTCCTAATATTATATGAACACCACCAGGTAATTCAGATTTTGAAGAGAGAAAGTATTTGACAAATATCTATGAATAGGTAAATCGGGTATTCAGGTACAAATGATTCTATATGCACATCATAGGGAAGAAACAAAAGCACTTATGAAACCTGAAAAAGAATGGGTGATGTATTACATTGTTTATATTTTAAAATATTGATTTTATCTAATGATAACTGTCTTATTAAAAACATTTAGTGGGCTAAGAATGTGACTCAGTGCAGAGGCACCTGAGTTTGCTCTCTAGTGTAACTTTTTTTTTTTTTTAAGTTATGGAAACATACATATAAGGCTTACCGTTACAACCATTTTGAAAAGTGTAGAGTTGGGTGGCATGAAGTACATTCAATGTGTGTGACATCACTGGCTGTCTAGTTCCAGAACTTTATTACCCCAAAGTGAAAACTCTTAAGTATTAAGCACCTATACCCTCTTCCCCCGAGCTCTTGGTAACCACTGATATGTTTTCTGTCTCTAATCCATTGATTAAATATTTTATATAAATGAAGTCATATACAATATTTTGTGTATGGCTTCTTTCACTTTGAATAATGTTTTCAGGTTTCATGTTGTAGCATGAATCAGTATTTCATTTTTATAGTTAGTCTGTTTATATGGGTGTGTGTGTGTATGTGTGTTTTCTGTTCATCTGTTGGCACACACATATAAAGTACCACAGTAGTTACAGGATGTGTATATTTCAAAGAAGGCCAAGGGCAGGATTCTTAGAAGTTTTTGACTTACTTGCAGCTTAGACAAACATTTATAACTGTCCTGGAAGGACCAAGAGTTCATGCCCTAGTAGAAGGCATAATTATAGTACTTCCAGGATTTTGGAGAGGGAGATTCTTCTAGATAGAGAATTAGAGGAAACTAGGCTTTTTCTTTTTCTTGTTTGTTTTGTTTTTGGTACTAGAGATTGAACCCCAGGGACTTTTCAGCACTGGGTACATCCCTGCCCTTTTTATTTTTTATTTTGAGCCAAGGTCTCAGTTGTTGAAACTGACCTCAAACTTGCCATCATGCTTCTGGCTCCTCAGTCACTGGGATTTTAGGAATGACTTTAGGATTATTCTTGAGAGGTAGGTAAAAGTTTATTTCTTGCCTCATGTTGAGGAATTTAAATTCTGTTTTATTGCTGATGGAAAATCAGACATTACTGAGCAACACAGTGATATAATTTGATTCTGAATTTAGAAGCAGAGTGTCAGCTGATAGGATAGGCTGAGGTAGATGATGGAAGAGACTATTAATTCCTAAAAAACTAGTTTTTTAAGAGTGTCAATTTTTTTGGAATGTCATTAGAAAGAGGAGAGTGACAAATAGACATAGCAAATTAATGAAACAGGCTTGAGAATTTTTTTTTAAATAATCTTCCCAGATCTTGTCTCTTCTCCTGCCTTAGAACATTGTCTACTAAATACTGGAAATTCCCCAAACTATACCTTTAAAACAGACCTCTCCTTTGAGCTCTAGAGCATATGCTTGACATCTCATTTTTTAAATATTCCAAAAAAAGGGAATCTTGCCGGATGCAGTGGTGCACATCTGTAACCCCAGCACTTTGGGAGGCTGAGACAGGAGAATTTCGAGTTCAAAGCCAGCCTCAGCAATGGCGAGGCACTAAGCAACTCAGTGAGACCCGTCTGTACATAAAACAAAATATAGCTGAGGGTATGGCTCAGTGGTTGAGTACCCCTGAGTCCAATTCCCAGTACCAAAAAAAGGGGGGGGTCTTGATCATCCCTCCCATCTAGTCTCTCATGGTTTTTAAAAGTTCTAAGATAGTTTTTTTTTTTTAATATTTTTTAGTTGTCAATGGACCTTTATTTTATTCATTTATTTATATGTGGTGCTGAGAATTGAACCCAGTGCCTCACGCATGCTAGGCAAGCGCTCTACCACTGAGCCACATCCCAGCCCCTCTAAGATAGTTTTAAGTGGTGTATTTTTCGCTCTCAAAAAATTCAGTAATAAGCATAAGCCCTCCATTTAGTTACTGTAAAAAATAGCCACACCCCCAAAAGAACTTTAGTTGCCAGGCATGGTTGCACACACCTCTAATCTCAGCTACTCGGGAGACTGAGGCAGGAGGATAGCAATTTTAAGGCCAGCTTGGGCAACTTAGTGAGATCCTATCTCAAAACAGAAAGGGCTGAGGATGTGATTCAGTGGTGAAGCACCACCTAGCATGTCTGATGCCTTGAGTTTAATCCTTGTTTAAAAAAAAAAGACAAACTTTTGTTAAAATTTTAGCAAAGTAATTCTCTTATTAAAAAGCATTTTTTAAAATATTTTTTTAGTTGTTGATGGATCTTTATTTTATTCACTTATTATTTATATGTGGTGCTGAGAATCAAACCCAGTGCCTCACGCATGCTAGGCAAGCGCTCTACCACTGAGCCACAACCCCAGCCTTATTAAAAAGCATTTGACTGGACTAGGATTATAGTTCAGTGGCTAGTGCTCGCCTAGCATGCATGAGGCACTGGGTTCAATCCTTAGTGCCACATAAAAATAAAATAAAGATATTGAGTCCACCTACAACTAAAAAAAAGCATTTGACTGATAAAGAAAACAAAGCAAAATGCCCATAATTCTGACTCCTAACAAAATTACATTGACATTTTGATGTTTCCTTTTAGTCATTTACTTCCAGAACAAGAACTTTTCTTTTATCTTTCCTTTTTCATCTTATTTATTCTGGTGTTACTCAGCTTTCCATCACAGTAACAGTATATCTGAGATGAATCAGCTTACAAAGAGAAAATATTTATTTTGGTTCACAGTTTTGGAGATTCTAAGCCATATGTTGGGCCTATTAATTTGGGACTGTGGCAAGGCAGCACATCATGGTGGGAAAGCAGAGCAAAGCTTAACTGCTCATCTTTTGGGCCAGGAAGCAAAACAGAGCTGAGAGGGCCAGGATTCCACAATCTTTTTCAGAGTCATGCTCCCATTGACCTAAAGATCTCTCAGTAGGCCCCACCTCTTAAAGATTTCACCACCTCCCAGGAGCGCCACCCTGAGGACCAAGCCTTTAACTCATGGACTTCCAACATCTAAATCACAGCAATTTCTTTTTTTTTTTTTTTGGTACTGGGGATTGAACTCAGTGGTACTCGGCCGCTGAGCCACATCCCCAGCCCTATTTTGTGTTTTATGTAGAGACAGGGTCTCACTGAGTTGCTTAGTGCCTCGCCATTGCTGAGGCTGGCTTTGAACTCGCGATTCTCCTGTCTCAGCCTCCCTAAGTGCTGGGATTACAGGCATGCGCCACCACGCCCGGCTAAATCACAGCAATTTCTTGCCACTAAACACTGATTTATCTTGTGTTCCCTCCCGTCACATACTCTGCACATGAACATATAGGTCATACTCTTGCATAATATGTAATCAGTTTGTATAATGAGAGTGGTAGGTAAGTAGTTGTTAATGAGAGATATATACAAGCTTTAAAATTTTCATACCAGTAGCAAAGTATTGCTAGTCAGCTTTTTTTTTTTTACAGTTACTGCCTCACTTGAGACTCTTCTATAGAAATTTGGAATTGATTATGAAAAAAGACTGAAAAGGTAGTATCAACTGGGGAGAAAAAAGTGCCAATTGGGATATTGGAATATATCTAAATGGTGTATAAAGGGAGAAATTGTCTATATTTAAAATTGCATTTTCTTCCCTGTCTAATTGGGTGAGTCTCATCCCTGCCTTGACCTTCAGGTTCTCTGTAGTTTCAACATAGGTTGGTTGGTTGTTTTTGTTTTTGTTTTATTTTTAGTATCAGGGGTGTTTAACCATGGTGCCACCTCCTCAGTCTCTTTTTAGACAGACCCTTGGTAAATTGCTGAGGTTGGCTTTGAACTTGAGATCCTCCTGTCTCAACCTCCTGAGCTGCTAGGATTACAGGCATGTGCCACCACACCTGGCTCAACCAGAGTTTTTTTGTTTTGTTTAATTTTTTTTTTTTTTTTTTTTTTTTTTTTTTTTTTTTTTTTTTTAGTTTTAGACGGACACAATATCTTTATTTTGTTTTTTATTTTTATGTGGTGCTGAAGATGGAACCCAGTGCCTCACACATGCGAGGCAAGCGCTCTACCACTGAGCCATAATCCCAGCCCAGCAACCAGAGTTTTTTTGTTTTTTTTAATGTTTTTTTTTTCTTTTTTAATTGCAGATGGATGTGATATCTTTATTTTATTTATTTTTATGTGGTGCTGAGGATCGAACCCAGTGACTCATGCATGCAGGGCAAGCGTTCTACCACTGGGCCACCGCTCCAGCCCCAGAATTTTTAATGACAAAAAGTACATAACAGTTATGTCTTTTCCGTTTGAAAACTTGCTTTAATTGATATGTTCCCCAAGTAAATAATTATGGTGATAGTATTGTTTCTTTCTGGGAGTAATAGATGTAGACCTCCATAAGAACATCTCTGAATTCACTGAAGAGACAGTAACCAGTTGTGTTTATTCCATGTCAGTGAGTGCTGTAACCTAGTTGAACAAGCTGGAAACTAGAACCTATGTTTCTCCTTTACCCCCAATATCTCATCTGTTAGCAAGGCCAGTCAGTTTTAGTTTTGCCTAAATATTTTATGAGTTGACTTTAAAAATCTGTTTTCATTAAAATTTGATCTTGGGCTGAGATTGTAGCTCAGTGGTAGAGTACTTGCCTTGCATATGGGAGGCACTGGGTTCTATTCTCAGCACCACATAAAAATAAATAAATAGATTTGTGTCCATCTACAACTAAAAAAAATTAAAATTTGATCTTATGCAGAGTCTGTCTTAACAATAAATTCTGATAAAAATCTGTAGCCTGGACCTCAGAACCTATATTAAGGAATTACTAGCTTTTATTTCTGTAGGGTAGCCCTCAGTGTATAAACCTTCCCTGTCCTAGCTCAAGTACCCACTTGGTTAACTATAAGGGTACACATTCAATTTCTCTTCTTCACCTTGGGACCCTTTTGGGAGGAGGGTTTTTCTAGCTCACCTAAGTGTCCATGCGGGTATATAATAACATTTAGAGTCTATTCAGGTTTTATATTCTTGGGCCAGTTTTGCTATTTCATAGAGATTTATTTAGTAGAAGATTTTCAAATTTGTTAGTTTTTCAATGTTCATAATTTTTCTTTTTTCTTTTTGGGGGCTACCAGGGATTGAACTCAGGGGCACTTGACCACTAAGCCACATTTCCAGCCCTGTTTTTTTGTATTTTTATTTAGAGACAGCGTCTCACTGAGTTACTTAGCGCCTCAGCCTCCCAAGCTGCTGGGATTACAGGCCACACCCGGCTGCTTGTGATATTTCTTAATCTGTTGTTTCATTTTCTTCTTTTTATGCTGTCTTTATTTTGTATCTTTTTCCTTAATCATTTTACCAGTTTACGTCCTATTTATCTTTTTTTTGGGTGGGCGGGGTACTAGGGATGGAACTCAGGGATACTTAACCACTGAGCCACATCCTTAGCCCTATCTTGTATTTTTATTTAGAGACACTGAATAGCTTAACACCTTGCACTTGCTGAGGCTGGCTTTGAACTTGTGATCCTTCTGCCTTAGCCTCCCAAGCCACTGGGATTACAGGTGTGGGATTATAGGTGTGCACCACACTTCCATCCCTATTTATCTTCTTTAAAATAATCTTTATTGGGCTGGGGTTGTAGCTCAGCGGTAGAGCGCTTGCCTCGCATGCGTGAGGCCCTGGGTTCGATCCTCAGCACCACATACACAGCAATAAAATAAAGACATTGTGTCCACCTACAACTAAAAAAAAATATATTTAAAAAATAAATAAATAAAATAAAATAATCTTTATTGTTTTTGAAGTAATTATCTTTATTGTCTCTATTTTTGCTACCTTTTTTCCCCCCTCTCTTCAGGTTTGCTTTATTGCTTTTTTCCCCATTTTATTGATAGGAATGCTTTAGGTCAGTTAAGTACTGCTTTGTTATTTTGCAGATTTACTCATTATGTTCTTTGTGATTCTGTTCAAGTATTGAAATTTTTATTACCATTGCCTCCTTTCTCCTACAGTGAGGAATATGGCTCCCATTTTTCCTTAATATTGTTTTTCATGAATTCCCAGTATGTAATCAACCTCTGGTTACCACCTTCTCTCTTACATGGATTCTCTTTTCACCACACCTAGATTGTGACATTTGTACAAGGCATCTTGCTGCATGTAAGCCCCTCAGTCTGCATGGCCTTGTCCCTCTTCCAGAATGCCCCCTCTTATCCATTTGTGTCTCACTTCAGTAATTGTATATGACAATGATTTTGCTTCTTGAGACTGTGTTATTTTGTTTTTTTCATTTACAGGTTGCTAGATTCATGTGGCCTTTTTAATGATTGAGTAATGATGGAAATGGATCCAAAATAAAAACTAACTTCTGTACCAAAGCAGTAGAAGATTCTTCACATCACTTTCCATTAGCTGAATTCAGTTTTGGGGAAGAAGCAAAACAAGTGAAATACAGAAAACTGAAGAGAAAGAAGAAAGCCTCATTTTGGAACTTTCTCCTTTACTGTTTCTCACCCCCTCTTTCTACTTGTTTTAATTCTGTACTGAATTTATAAATCTTGAAGACCAAAGAAATAGAATATACATTTAGGAGCTTTATACCTAGTAATTTGCCTCAAAAGCTGCTATTCTGTGGAAAGAAAAGTGTATCGAGTTCCTGTCTGATTCTTTTTTTTTTTTTTAAACAAGATTTCATATATGTTTAGATTTTAAAGTTTAAGACAAATATACATACATAGCTGTACACTATTTCTAGCAGTTGTGTAAGAATAATGACATTTATGTTTTAAGAGTTTGTCATGTGGTTGTTTGCCACTGGAGTTGGCTACTCAGAAGATCTTTTATAGTGCTTTAATATTATATTTTTGATCTATCACCTTGATGACATTACTTGCCCACACATGAGGCCACCTGTCTGTGTAGCTATGATCTTGCTATGAACAGTTCACACTCACTGTGCAAATGTCCATGTATTACCTATTTAAGCAAGATCATAGTGCCATTACTCAAGGAAGTTGAATGAGGTGAACATAGATATAGCTCTTTCCCCTTACCCCCTTTTTAAATGTAACAAATACTTTTTATGTTCCCCTTCCCCCTTCCCCTTTCCCCTTTCCCCTTTTGGAAGCGAGTCAGGAACTAGGTAGTTTAAGATGAGCAATTAAAGGGACTCAGAAAGTGAGCCACACAGAGCCAGGCTTCTTTGTCCTTCATCACAAGGCGTGCTGCTGGCCATAGTGTTTAAGCACCTTTTTAACAAGAAGACCTCGTGAAAGAGCCAGCTGGTAGCCTCAAGGAGTTCGGAAAACAGGACCACAGAGGTTACACTCTGGGGTAAATATTCTCTGTGTGTCTTTAATTTTGAAGAAAGCTGTGTATGTGCTGTGAAAAGTATCTGTTGCTTTCTGTGGTATTTTTTTTTTTAAATATTTTTTTAGTTGTAGATGAACACAATGCCTTTATTTTATTGCTTTGTGTGTGGTGCTGAGGATCGAACTCAGGGCCGCATACATGCGAAACAAGCGCTCTACCACTGAGCTACAATCCCAGCCCCTTTCTGTGGTATTTTAACTTTGGAAAATATCGATAGGAAGATTCGAAAACACCAAATATCAGGAAAACTGGTACTAGTTGGTGTTTAAAAAAAAAGTGAACTAAGTGGAAAAGTTCTTGAGAGGTTATATATTCTTTCTCTAGGAAGAGCTTTTCTATTCCTTTGTCCAGAAGTTACCCAAGTACCTGATTGAATCAAACTGTACTCTTTTCATAAGTATCTATTTTGTGTATTAGGTGTTTATTCTTCAGATTCTTTTCTTGTAACTCAAGAATGCATTAGATTCTTTGATATGACCTTCTAGACTTGTGTCATATTTTTGGTTTTTTTTATAGTCATATATTTAAAGACCATTGCTTTTGTTTGTAACTTCTGTGAGATTTGGACCTGAAAAAGTATCTGTAGAGAATCTCAGAGGACAGGTATTCTGTAAAGAGGGATCATAGGTTAATCACAGATTACTTTATAATCTGGTATCAGATTCTTAAAAACATAAGTGATATGAGTTTTCTCACTTTCAGATCCTGGCCATGAGGTTGGATGCCTCACCTTGCTGAAAAAAGACACTGGACCTAAATGGCGCAGCATGACTTTGTTCCTGCTTGGCTAAATTTCTCAACACCACAATCAGCTAAGGTACTCATCTCCATCCCTCTACTAAATTTTTTTTTCTAACATTTTATTAGGATATAATTTGTAAAACAGATTGTTTTTACTTGTTTTTTAATATGTATTCACCTTGTCTAAAGATTTAAAAAACGTTATAGACTCATTACCTTTCTTTAATAGGGTATAAATAGTTAGGTAATCCACCTCATTACATGGCACCCGTAAGCCTTTTTGTATTAGCTGTAGCACACTTTGGAGATATCTCCTGACCTGTTGACTGACAAAGAGGTAGAGGTGAAAGGGAAATGACCCTTGGGAAAATAGAACTTTGGCATGAATGTACATTCAGCTATAATAGTAGATAAAGAGGAGGAAATGGCATAGACATTGATTGTTCAGCTACTAAGTATTCTTATATTAAATCCTAGAAATTTTTTTTTTTAATATTTTTTTAGTTGTAGATGGACACAATGTCTTTATTTTATTGCTTTGTATGTGGTGCTGAGGATCGAACCCAGGGCCTCACGCATGCGAGGCAAGCGCTCTACCGCTGAGCTACAATCCCAGACCCCTAGAAATTTTTTTTAGAGGCATTACTTAATGATTTGGAAGAAAATTTGTGTTGTATTGGGGGTAAAGACAAATGGAACAACCAGTTCATATGATTAAAGCAGACCTATTCACAGGACACAGAAGTAGTCCTGGGTTATTGAAAAAGGAAATCATTGTGAAGCTAGTAAAATTAAAAGTGCTTTCCATTTTGCCTATTAATAAAGGCAAATAAATTAATAAGTAATGTTTTAAAAATGGCCTACTTATTTTTTTAAAATGTGAATTTTGAAGAAGATGTTCCTGGTCTCATCTACACATAAAACCTTATGCTCTAAACATCATTTTGAATTATCTTTTTAAAATTCCCCAAATCTCATAATTGGTCTAGTCTGAAGTCTTTGGGGATGGATGTTGGGTCCAAAAACACACTTTAAAAAGCAAATAATTATTTTAGAACAATGAACTAAATAAAAGAATTAAAAGATATTATTTCAGCCTTTCCAATAAAGGTACAGTAGCAAAGTTATATGATTTGGGCATAAAAATAAACAGACATAAAAAGTAATGAAATGGAACAGAGTTCAAAAATAGGCCTATATATATAATGTCAGTTGACTTTTGACTTAATTGCCAAGGCAAAAATTCAATGGAGAAGTGATGAGTTTTGTTTTTGCTTGGTTTTTTGTTTAACAAATGGTCCTGGAATAACTGGATGAGGTGAAGCACTTCAACCTCTATCTATACAAAAGTTAACTTGAAATGGATTATAACCTAAATTTAAGAAGCTAAAACAATAAAACTTTTAGGAAACATAGGAAAAGATCTTTGTAACCCACTGTAATGGGTAAACAAGACAGACAATATCAAGTATTGTTAAGGAGATTGATAGTAAGAAAATAGATGTAAAAATGTGCTCCTGCCTATAATTTTTCTGTAAATTCTTGTCAAACATATCCATATTTTTCATGGCTAAATAGGCTCTGGTCTATATATTAGTCAGGGTTCCCCAGAAAAGTAAAAGCAATAGAATGTATAGTTCTAAAAAGTTACTGGCTTACACAGAGAGGCTCAGTAGTTTCACAATAACCATCTGCCTGTTCAGAGCCAGGAAAACTCGGTTAGCTGCTCCATCCAAGAAGCAGGAAGCCACATTAGAAGCAGTAGCAGTATCAGCAGAAAACCACACCTGCTCAAGAAGTGTGAGCGAGAACTTCCCTATTCTGCTTCTGTGTTCTATTTGGGCCTCCAGCCCATTGAATAGTGCCACCTGTATTCAGAATGGGTCTTTTCCTACTCAGTTTCGTGACCCAAACACCAATCTTGTCTGGCAATACCCTTACAGACACAGCTAGAAGTATGCTTTACTGATTTTCTAGGCATCCCCTTCACAAGTTGACAACTCAGGTCAGCCATCATAGACTCTTTATCATTTATAGCTTTAAAAAAAATTTTAAAAAAACATAGAATGAAATTCTTTGAAGTATGAATGGATATAAGTTAATTCATAATGTTTGTCAGGCTGCTTTCTTTGAATTATATAAATTCAAAGACTTAATCTCCCTGACTTTTCTTGTATGTAAAATGGGTTTTAATGCAAAAATTGTTATTGTTCAAGTAATCTTTGCAGATAAAACTTTGTAGTTTAATGGTTACCCAGGTGATATTTGAACCATTGCTTTTTCTCTAATTCTAGGATAATTTATAGAAATAATAAAACTGGTCAAAATTATTTTTAAGGCAAGCATCTTGCTTTTTCTCTTCCTTTACTGCAAGATTAATATTTTTAAGTATAAAATTGGGGGCTTATTACTTAGGGATATTGATGGCTTTCCCCCCCCTCTACTCTTAAGCAAATGAGTGAAGTCATCACCTTTTCTCTCCTTTTGGGATAAAGGAAGTGAGTTGTTCATTGTACTAGCACTTCTCTAAATTAATTTTGAGTCCTGTGATAGTGTTATGATTTGTATGCTCATAATTTAGGTCTCTGCCACCATTGTTACTTGTCTTTTGAACACCTGATACAAAACCTATTAAAATACTGAAAGAGAGTAATTCTACTTACCTATTTGTTTCTCTGTACTTTATCATCTTAGTCACCTACATCCACCTTTGAAAAACACGGAGAGCACCTACCCCGAGGAGAAGGTAGATTTGGAGTGAGCCGTCGTCGACACAATTCCTCTGATGGCTTTTTTAACAATGGGCCCCTACGAACTACAGGAGGTGAGCCATGTCCAGCTTATACGACTATATATAAACTACATAGTCAAAGACAAGTAAGCCCAGGCTTTAGTGCATGTCCATAGCTAAAATATAGGATCCTTTGTGAATATAGTTCTTGATTAGCTCCTCTAGTAGTCATTACTCAACTACATTGGCTTTCTAGGTCTAACATTTTTATTTTCTCATGAATCATCTTTTTTGTTCAAGAATTCATTTAGAATTTGTCTAACAAAAGATTTATTTAGGGCTGAGATTGTGGCTCAGTAGCAGAACACTTGCCTAGCATGTACGAGGCATGGGGTTCAATTCTCAGTACCACATATAAATGAATAAAAAATAAGAGTCCATCAACAACTTAAAAAAAATTTTTTTTTAAAGATTTATTTAGTGGCTTGTTTGTGTGAACTTCTTACTGAACAGGTCTCCTGAAGGCCTGTTGGCAGTACAAAAAACCAGATCAGGAAGCATCTGGCCCAGTCATTTCTGAATTTTCCAGAATTGGACAATCTGACGTGTGACTTTTCCTACTATTCTAGATTCCTGGCACCAGCCCTCCTTGTTCCGCCATGATTCTGTGGACTCTGGTGTCTCTAAGGGAGCATATGCTGGAATCACAGGGAACTTCTCTGGTTGGCATAGCTCTTCCCGAGGTCATGATGGCATGAGCCAGCGTAGTGGAGGTGGCACAGGGAACCATCGACACTGGAATGGCAGCTTTCACTCTCGGAAAGGCTGTGCCTTTCAAGAAAAGCCACCTACAGAGATTAGGGAAGAAAAGAAAGAAGACAAGGTGGAAAAGTTACAGTTTGAAGAGGAAGACTTTGTAAGTATGAAGCTCTAGATATGTAGTTAAAACCCAACAAATTAGGTCTTAATTACAAGACCTTATTAATACTATTACAGAAAAGGGAGTCCCTAAGTTTAGATTTTTTTTTTTTTAATATTTTTTTAGTTGTTGATGAACACAATGTCTTTATTTTATTGCTTTGTATGTGGTGCTGAGGATCGAACCCAGGGCCTCACACATGCTAGGCAAGCGCTCTACCGCTGAGCTACAATCCCAGCCCCCCTAAGTTTAGATTTATTTTTAAAGGAAGGGAGTTCAGTTGATTAGTTTGAAGATGATGACCAAAGCTCCTGTGTAATTTACAGCAAATCTTAGTACGTTTTTCACCATTATACCTTTGGAATGTTAAAAAACAAAGTAATTTTTCTTAAGTTTTCTAAGGTTCAGTATTTAAATATAATTACATAAATTATCATAAGAACCCTTTCAGTTTTGCTGTCATAAAATTATAAGTTAGGAATATGCAGTTTTGAGTGTTTAAGCTGTTGCATATACGTTCAACAAGATTTTTTGCTGTTGAGTTGTGTGCCTTTTGGTATCTAATGAAAAGTGCAATTTTTAGAGTACTTTTTTTTTCTTGGTACTGGAGATTGAACTCAGTTCAACAGCATGTTAATAGTCAACTAAAGGAGTTGGAACTATAGCTCTGTGGCCAGAGAGCACTTGTCTGTCATTCATGAGGCCATGTGTTCAATCCTCAGCACCAAAATAATCAAAAAATCAAGCCGGGCGCGGTGGCTCACGCCTATAATCCCAGCACTTTAGGAGGCTGAGATTGAAGAATCGCGAGTTCAAAGCCAGCCTCAGCAACAGCGAGGCACTAAGCAACTCAGTCAGACCCTGTCTCTATATAAAACACAAAATAGGGCTGGGGATATGACTCAGTGGTCAAGGACCACCACCACCACCCCGCCCCAGTTCAATCCCTGGTAGAAAAAAAAGAGTAGTAATGTACAAATTACAAATGAGCCACATGCTGTGGTACCTGCCTATATTTCTAGCTACTCAAGAGAGTGAGGCAGGAGGATTGCAAGTTTGAGGTCACTCTGGGCAATTTAGTAAGACCCTGTCTCAAAATTAAACACATGAAAAAGGCTGGGAGGGCTGGGATTGTAGCTCAGCGGTAGAGCGCTTGCCTCGCATGCGTGAAGCCCTGGGTTTGATTCTCAGCACCACACACAAAGCAATAAAATAAAGATATTGTGTTCATCTGCAACTAAAAAAATATTAAAAAAAAAAAAAAAAGTGCTGGGATATAATTCAGTGGTAGAGTGTCCCCTGGGTTCAATCCCCAATCCCTTTGGTGAGGGGTCACCACGGATAGGTTTTAAGATGTTTGGGGACTGAATTGTTGAGAGCTGATTTTCTGTATTATTTTATATTACAGTTATGTTTGTTTTTAAAATAGTCTTATATTGTTATCTTGGGCAAGTTAAATAGTGGTAATTGTCCCTGAATTATTAGGGATAATAATGTATGCATACCTTACAACACTGTACTATGGTGTATATTGGATAATGTATGTGAATCACGTAGCACAGCTCTTGACACATAGTTGGGTTTTTTGTTTTTGTTTTGTACTAGGGATGCAATCCAGGGATGCTTTGCCACTCAGCTATATCCCCAGCCCTTTTTATTTTATTGAGACAGTGTCTTGCTAAATTGCTCAGGCTTGCCTAAAACTTGAGATTCTCCTGCCTCAGCCTCCCAGATTGCTGGGTTTATAGGCATGTGCCACTATACCTGATGACACGGTTTTTTTTTTTTTTTAAAATGGTAGTTGCTATTATTATTAAATATGTTCAGATCCTGTTTGAAAGTACTCAGCTGTGGCTCTGAATGGCAGAGCAGTTGCTGAGGTGCTTTGGGAGGAAAGTGTTAGAAATTTTCCCTCTGGAGTACCTGGGAAAGCCATTCATAGGAGGTGTTACTCTGCTTCATAACCACTTCTAGAGTTTTTTTTTTTAATATTTATTTTTTTTAGTTGTAGGTGGACAGAATATCTTTATTTTATTTATATGTGGTGCTGAGGATCGAACCCAGTGCCTCACGTGTGCTAGGCGAGCACACTACCACTGAGCCATAACCCCAGCCCCTAGAGTATTGAGAGAAGGTGCTAGCCTCAAATCTCATTTGCACTTCAGAACCAGGCTTTGAGGAACTGTGCTGCAGGAGCCTTACAGAGTAAGCACACTGGCACAGGAAGCAAAACTCTTTAGGTCTTTTTTTTTTTTTTTTTTTGGTACTGGAGATTGGACTCAGGGGCACTCGACCACTGAGCCACATCCCCAGCCCTATTTTGTGTTTTATGTAGAGACAGGGTCTCACTGAGTTGCTTAGTGCCTTACCGTTGCTGAGGCTGGCTTTGAACTCGCGATTCTCCTATCTCAGCCTCCCTAAGTGCTGGGATTACAGGCTAGCGCCACCGCGCCCGGCTCTTTAGGTCTTTGCACTAACAAAAGTTAACATTTCAACTGTCAAAAAAAAATTTTAAGTGCCACATACAGTTACACAGAATAAATAGAAGGGATGATTTTGGAATTAAAAGCAGTAAACTGCTAGAGCCAGCCCAGGTCTTCTCATTGTTTACACCAGCTAGCCCATATTCCCTTTTACAACAAAGTCTCCAACTGTTGGAAATATAGTCCAGACTGAACTGTACAAAGACACATAATAGAGAAAGGGAAGCAAAAGTTGGCATAAAAGGGGGGAAGGGACAGAATGTCCAGCATTAAAGAAAGTAAGTCACTATATTTTTGAACACTGAAAACAACAGGAGCATAAAAAGCTAGCTAGACCGACATCCACAGAAGCTAATCACATATAAATGAGCAACATGAAAGGATCAAGGCAAATGCCTTTCCACCTTTTTTTTCCGGTGGTGCTGGAGACTGAACCAAGGGCCTTGCACATGCTAAACAAGCACCCTAACACTGAGCTACATCCCTAGCCCCTAGCTTTTTATTTGAAAAAAAAAAAAGTAACATCCCAACAAAGTGAAGTATACCTGTAAGACATGGCCAAAAAACAGATATGAACTTTAACTTACTATCTTAAAACTTCAACTAAACGATATTAAGAAAAAGGTAAAGAACAACATAATCCAGAAATGCTCATGGTACTAGAATTCTAGAAAGAAGCAATGAAAGATTGTGGGGGCGGGGGAGAGAAGGAGGCTACATGAGAAGGAATGCAAAAGAATGCAAGAATGAGAAGACAAAAATCTTAAGGAAAAGTGGATGTTAAACTGAGAGAAAAAATGACACAGAAGTTAGGACAAAAAGGTTTAATATACATAAACATAATAGTATCTCTGTCCGTAAAGAAAACCAAAACAAAGTAATAGCTTAAATACAGAAAAAAAATTCAACAATAATTTATTGAAATACAATAAAATTTGTATGAAAAAGCTACAAATTGAAAGGTCGCCGTAGCAGCCAATACTAAAACAGTCTTTAAATTATTAGGTGTAAACAAAAAACAAAAAAATACATCCTTTGGACATCCTGACATAAACATTCAGTGACTTAAGAGAAAGAAAATCAAATATACTTCAACAGCAAAGGTGTATAACAAAAATAAATGGAGTGGGCTGGGGTTGTGACTAAAGTGGTAGAGCACTTGCTTAGCATGTATGAGGCATTTGGTTCGATTCTCAGCACTGCATATAAATAAACGAATATGGCAGGCTGGGGTTTTGGCTCAGTGGTAGAGCACTTGCCTAGCACATGTGTGGCACTGGGTTTGATTCTCAGCACCACATTAAAAAAAATAAAGATGTGTTCATCTATAACTAAAAATATTTTTTTAAATAATAAATGAAATAAAATAAGGGTCCATCAACAACTAAAAATATGTATATATAATTTTTTAAAATAAATGGTGTAAGAATATATGAAAAAAGGATTGTATATTTTGTCAAACTTTCTCAGTTATAAAGATCACAAACATCAGTGTGTAAACTCAAGATATTCTTCCTACTGCTTTTCCTATAGAAGTTACTAGAGAACAAGCTTCAGACAAACTAACCAGAAAGATACCAACAAAAACAATGGTGGTAAATATTAAATATGTGGTCAATAGCTGCAGGTGTAGCTTAGTGGTAGAGTCTTGTCTATGTGAGGCCCAGGGTACAGGCATCACTCAGCACTGAAAAAAATGATTAATTATAGAGTCAAGATTAAATGAGGATTAAAAGAGAAATTATGAGGTGTTTATTTTTGAATTCAAATGGTCCTCAACTATGATAGTTTGACTTAACAACTTTTCAATTTCACAGTAATACAAAAGCATCCATACAGCCATTCTGTGTTTCATTTTCAGCATAGTGTTCAATAAGTTACAGGAGATATTCAGCACTTTATTATAAAATAGACTTTGTGTTGTTTACTATAAAATAGGCTTTGTGTTGGTTTTGCCAACTGTAGGAGTAGGCTAATGTAAATGTTGTAAGCAGTGTTTTTAGGTAGGCTAGGCTAAGCTGTGATGTTCACTAGGTCACATGTATTAAATAGGTACATGTATTTGCTTGTTCTTCTAATGGTTCTCTCCTGAGTAAGAAATATATACTAGCTGGGGGGCTGGGATTGTGGCTTAGCGGTGGAGCACTTGCCTTGCATGCGTGGGGCCCTGGGTTCGATCCTCAGCACCACATACAAAGCAATAAAGACATCGTGTCCATCTACAACTAAAAAAAAAAAATTTAAAAAAAAAGAAATATATACTAGCTGGGACCCCACCAGAAGATCTGAATTACATGCTTTCTACTAGATTCTGAGTATCTTTTTGGCAGAGGCTGTACCAGGGATTGAACTCAGGGGCACTCAGCCACTTAGCCACATCCCCAGCCCTATTTTTTGTGTTTTATTTAGAGACAAGGTCTCACTGAGTTGCTTAGCGCCTTGCCTTTGCTGAGGCTGCCTTTGAACTCATGATCCTCCTGTCTTAGCCTCCCAAAGTGCTGGGACTACAGGCATGTGCCACCACACCCGGCTGAGTATCTTTATTGTTTGTTAAAGGTCCTAAAGGCATTTGTGTCAGAAAGCTGATTTCTTATCCTGTTAACCAGATTGTGAAGTTTGGGCTTTTGAACACTGGTGTCATCCTCATACCCACATACAATCCAGTCTGTTGCTCTTGATTCTTTTCTGTCTTTCCCCTCATTGCTTCCTCTACTCCTGTTGTTGTTGTTGTTGTTGTTGTTTTTCAAGCTTTTTTAAAATTTTTTTTTTAGTTGATGGATCTTTATTTTATTCATTTATTATTTATATGTGTTGCTGAGGATCAAACCCAGTGCTAGGCAAGCGCTCTACCACTGAGCTACAGCCCTAGCCCCTACTCCTGTTGTTTGGTTACTTTTCTAAACTATGGAATTGGTCTCCTAATGGTCTCAATATTTAAACTAAATGCTTACGGCCATCTTTCAAGCTGCTACAACAGTGACTTATGTAAATTAATGATTTAATCATGTTAACTCTGTGCCTGAAGGATGGGTCCCCTTTATTATAGAATAAAATTTAAGCTCCCTAAAAGATCCTCCACAAGCCAGCTATTGCCAGTTTTGCAAGATATCTCTTTTCCTGTAGAAGACCTACTTTTCTTCCCTAGCACTAATCATGCTGAACTATTTGTGGATCTCTCAATATTCTGTTCTTTTTCATGCTTTCCTATTTTGGTATGTTCATTGAGCTTTCTGTTCTTGAATCACCCGTTTTCCAGTTTTGGAATTCATCTCAAACTCTTCTTAGTTATTACTTATTAACAAATACTTTTCTCACAGCATCTCTTTTTCAAGTGGAATCATCCTTTCCTCCCTGAGTAGTACTTTCCTAATGCAAATTTTTATCATAGTCTCTGGAACCTTTTATGGTACTTAATATGTCTACAAGTTTATCTTTGTCGTGATATGGTGACTGTGAGCTTTGACAAAGGCCCTTGTTTGCCTTTTATTCCTAGCACAGTCCCTGGCATATAGTTGGCCTCACTCTAAATGAATCTTAGAAGTGCATTGAATACTATGCATTTCACTGACCAGATTATCTTCCTTAAATCTGCAAAAAATGATCCTCATCTTTGTTCAGCTTTTTGTACCTCCTTATTTGGTGTACATATCATAGAGGAAGGTGGGAACGACATTTAGTCTGATAATAGACGAAATAAATCCCACTTACATCAGAGGAAGTGGAACTCAAGAGAACCTAAATGCAACATAACACCTATTGGTTTTGCATTTCAACATTTTCTGTTTATTATAATGTTAAATACAACATTAAATTAGTAAGTGCTAATAATTTGCAATTATTTGATAGGTTCCATGGTGATGGCTACTTTGCAAAAGTCCCAACATGATATGCTTTTTATATCAATCATTCATGTCCCTTTTTTCCTAGCCTTCTTTGAATCCAGAAGCTGGCAAACAGAATCAGCCATGCAGACCTGTTGGGACCCCTTCTGGAGTGTGGGGTAGGTAGATTTTGCCATTTTAAAGGCACAACTTTAAATTTTTTCCTACCAGGGAGAGGAGCAAAATTCTTTTTCTTGTTTCCTTATCTCTTGCTTCTCATCTCATTCATTTGCCCTTGGTAACTAACATCTATTAGTTCTTCGCTAATTTAAGTGCCTAAAAGAATGGCAGATTACTCTGCCCCCTGCCCCCCATGCCATTGAAATGTAATCAGACTACAGATAATTGAAAGCTTTTAGAACCCTGATTTTGGAAGGAGATTTTTAAGTAAAGGAATAATGATATAAAGTCATTAAAAAGTAATTTTAAAGTTAGCATTGCTAATTCATTTAAAATAGTTAATATTTTTTATTATATTTATGTGTTATGAATGTCTCAAATATGTGTGAGTATACATAATAGTATAATCTTGAACATTCTGCCATATTACTAAATATACTTCAGAAGTATTCTTTGAGAGCTAGGGATATAGCTCAATGGCAAGAGCAAGGCCCTGGGTTTGGTCCTCAACAGCTTAAAAAGAAGTATTCTTTAAAAGGTTATATAACACTACACCCTGGGCATATACCATTTTGTTCTTCTAGGTTCTAGTTATTGGGGGTTTTTTTTGGCAATTATAAATGATGCTTGTTGTGTAGGGCAAGGGGGAAAACATTAGTGCATGTGTTTATTTGTATTTTGGGGGAATAAGAAGATATAAGAAATAGAAATAAGAATTATTGTATCTCAGAACATAATCTGTGGCATTGTAATCTTTGATATTTACAAATTGAATTCTCCTAACCCTTCATGAGATGTGTTCTATACATAGCCAGGGGTGTTATTTAGGAAAGCTTTAGCATATCTAAATCCTGGGTTTGAATCCAGTATTATAGGATTAAGGGTGATTGCTGTACCTCTTCTTTGCTAATGGTGTATGACTGCTCTATTTTTGCTCATCACAGAGTCCCATGGCAGATTTCTTTCCCCAATTACCTCATTTCTCCATTACCTTGCTGTCAGGAGACTTGTTGGATATATTCCTGTCCTTGTCTGACTGATAGCATTGTACATTAGACAAATTGTGTCTCTAAAAGGACTGCTAACATCTTTGTGCTTTCTGGCTGGTTTTTTAATTTAATACCAACTGCATATGAGCTGCCATTTTTTCCTACAATTCCCAAGTAGATTTGCTTTTAACCATATCTATTCAGTGCACACCAGGAAATTTTTGCCCCTTGGTCTCAACTCTCACCTTATTTGTTGAAAGTGAGACCTGGTATAAAATACCATATTTTGTGTTACTCAACATGTGTGACATTCTTTTATGTCTCCACTATTGTATTTCACAGAAAACCCACCTAGTGCCAAGCAACCTTCCAAGATGCTAGTTATCAAAAAAGTTTCCAAAGAGGATCCTGCTGCTGCCTTCTCTGCTGCATTCACCTCGCCAGGATCTCACCATGCAAATGGGAACAAATCGTCAACTATGGTTCCAAGCGTTTATAAGAACTTGGTGCCTAAGCCTGCACCACCTCCTTCCAAGGTATAATTTGGAATCACTGTAAGAACCTGTACAACATAAGTTTGGGAAAAAGTCAGAAAACATTTAGTAAATTTGTTTTTTCCTATCAAACATCATTCATCAGACATTCATTCAGTACCTTATATGTATAGCATTGTACTATGTCTTCAGGCTCTCTGCAGCTGCCAGCTGGATTAGCTTCATCTCATAAACCTGCTCCTCCTAGTTTGCTTTTCCACTAATATTAACAACATTCATTTAATCACTCCTCTGACTACCTTGGTTGCTTCTTTCCTCTTCCTCCTTACCCTTCTCACTCACTCCCTTCAGCCAAGTAATTATAAAATCCCTCTCGGCTATTCCTCCTGTGCTGTTCTTACTTAGGACCTTGTCATCCCACATTTAGTGTTGCAGTGTACTCTTTTATTTTCTTATCTCTCCTATATTCATCTTCCACAGAACTGCCAGAATGATCATCCTAAAACAGTTGAATACAGCCAGGCGTGGTGGCACGCACCTGTAGTCCCAGCTACTCAGGAGACTGAGGCAGGAGGATCACTTGAGCCCAGGAGTTGGAGGCCAGCCTGGGCAACATAGACTCCATCCTCCCCGCCACCTCCCTCCCCCCCAAAAAAAGAATGAAAGGAAAGAAAAACTGACTATATCACATCCCTTCCTAAATCCTTTCAGTGTTCTAAACCATTTATAGCAGGGATTGGTACTTTTTTTTTTTAATGAGCCAGATAATAAATATTTTAGTCTGTTCTGGTTACATATGGTCTTTGTTATGTATTACATCTTATTTTGTACCCCTTTAAATATGTAAAAATAATTAGGTCATGAGCCATACAAAAACACTTCAAGCTAGATTAGGTTTATGGACAGTAGTTGTCAATTTCTCATCTGATAATTCAGTGTTCAAACTACTTAGCAATCACATGTGCAATTGATTCTTCATAACCTAAGTGCCATCTGTCGTCGTCTTCTTACTGCCCCTTTTTTCTCTTCTTTCTCTTCAAGGTCATGCCAACCTCTTTATGAACCTTTTTCTATTACAACTAAAGATCTAAATAATTATTATATCTCTATGGGTACATAGCACTCTTGTCTCTTACCACAGTAGGTACAAAACTTTATCTGTTTTATTAACTTGTATATATCCTCCTTAAGGGCAGGCTTCAGATCCTCTTCATATTTATATCCCTATCACCTTTATATAAGCACATAATTCCTTGAACAAATTCTAGACTAAGGAAACAATTAAAAATCAGTGTTCTTAAAAGAAGAACCAGTGAGCATTAATTCACTTTTCATTGTGCACAAGTACTGTGTTTGATGCTTATGAGCAATACAAAAAAATCTAGCATCAATTATGACTTATGGGAATATGTAGCACAGGAGAACTGTTCACCTCTTAGTGGCTTCTCTCTAGAAAAGAAAGGGCCAGGGTCCCAATATCCCTTCAAGGGAATCACCTAATGAACTAAACTTCCTTTCACTAGACCTAAAAATTTTGCCACTTCTCAATAGCACCATGATCTGGGGAGCAATCCTTCAACACATGACATTTAGTGGACTTTCCAGATCTAAACTGTATGAATTATCTTTGAAAGGGTTTAGAATACTTATTCTTGTGATATAGAAGAGAAAGAATGTTAATTCAAGTGAGGAGAGCAGGTATTATAAAGAAACACTCTATAATGGAAGTTAATAGCAGGGCTTAAAAATAAGTTCCATTTTGTTCTCATAACCTTAACAACATTCATTTAATCACTCCTCTGACTACCTTGGCTAGTTTCTTAACATCTTGGTTTTGGTTTCTTCATCTATAAAATAGGGTATTGTAAAAATAGAGTACTTAAATGACACATAGTAAAATGTCAGTAAATGGCACCTGTTACCAACATGTCAGTTTACCTTATGTTTGTCCCATCCTTAAGCATATAAAGAAAGAGTTTTCATGTTATTTCATTTGAGATGTCTGCAAGCATTCGAATGTTAAGACTATAAAAACTACAAAAATGGGCAAGACAATGTCATTGTCTTTTCAAGGATCTCATAACTTTTAAGAGTGAACAAATGGCAAGGATAAAAATCATGATACAAGCCGGGCGTGGTGGCACACGCCTATAATCCCAGCACTTCGGGAGGCTGAGACAGGAGAATCGTGAGTTCAAAGCCAGCCTCAGCAATGGCAAGGCACTAAGCAACTCAGTGAGACCCTGTCTGTACATAAAACATAAAATAGGGCTGTGGATGTGGCTCAGTGGTCAAGTACCCCCAAGTTCAATTCCTGGTACCAAAAAAAATTAATAATGTACAGAACATAATATTACTTTAGTCCTATTGTGAGTCAAGGGCAAAATGAAGAGAAAACTAAAGGTTGTCATTACTGTCCTTTTTAAAGATAATGAAGCCTGAACAGGATGATAGTTGGCGGATAAGAGAGGTGCTAATGACATATAAAAAGTGGGAAAAGCAGAGTACACTGAGAATATTAGAGAAAGAAAGCAGAGTACACTGAGCATTCTTACCTGGAAAACTGGGACAACTATAGAAAATCGGTTTTCAGAAAAATTGATGAGTATGGTTTGTGGGTACCCTGAATATGAAATATTAGAGGAGGGAAGAAATGAGATGACTAATAGATGGATGTTGATTTATCTATTTTATGCATTTTATCTAGGTATTAGCAATTGTTATTAAATTGAGTACTTATATATTGAACACTCATGGGGCATGGTGGTAGACACCTAAAATCCCAGCAAACTCAGGAAGCTAAGGCAGGAGAATTGCAAATTCAAAGTTAGCCTTGGCAACTTAGTGAAATCCTGTCTCAAAAAATTAAAAGAGGGAGCTGGGATTGTGGCTCAGTGGTAGAGTGCTTGCCTTGCATGCATGAGGCGCTGGGTTCGATCCTCAGTACCACAAAAAATAAATAAATAAAGATATTTTTTTAAAAAAATTAAAAG
>PVHX01006199.1:85384-103347 GCA_004024805.1 Geosciurus inauris
AAAAAAAAAAAAAAAAAAAAAAAAAATTAAAAGAAGAGCCGGGCACTGTGGCACACGCCTGTAATCCCAGCACTTTCAGAGGCTGAGACAGGAGAATTGCAAGTTCAAAGCCAGCCTGAGCAACGGCGAGGCGCTAAGCAAGTCAGTTAGTCCCTGTCTCTACATAAAACACAAAATAGAGCCACAAAATAGTGGCTCGGTGGTCAAGTACCCCTGAGTTCAATCCCCGGTACCAAAACAAACAAAAAAAAAAATTAAAAGAGGGTTGGGAGGGGTGGGGTTATAGCTCAGTGGGTAGAGCACTTGCCTAGCATGGTGAGGCACTGGGTTCCATCCTTAGCACCACATAAAAATAAAGGTATTGTGTTCATCTACAACTAAAAATACATATTTTTAAAGGGGGGGTGGGCTGGGAATGTGGCTCAGTGGTAGAGCACCCCTGTATTTGATCCCTAGTATCTAAATAAATAAGCACTATGTCACTAGAAGCACAAAATGAAAGACAGATTTTTTTAAATTATTATACTCTGCCTAGGGTGAGTCCTCAGAGTCTTCATAGCTGTGTTCAAATACGTGGTAAAGGGAAGAGAACTGTCATTTATTGACATCTTATTGTGTTCTAAGACATTTGCTAGGCCTTTTACACATATTAGCACATTTACTCCTCAATCCTGGGAGGTAATGAATTATGTAATATGAGGTTTGATAGCTAGTTAGTAATAAGAGTCAGGACTTGCAAGGCCCTAAGCAACTTAGTGAGACCCTGTCTCTAAATAAAAAATAAAAAGGGCTGGGTTTGTGGCTCAGTGGTTAAGTGACCATGGGTTCAATACTTAGTTACCTCCCCCCGCAATAAGGCAACAGACCTAAAAGACTTCTCAGAAGACCACATACAGAGTGATATTGGCCAAATTATATTGTTATATTGTGTGCATGTATGAATATGTAATAATAAATTCCATCATCACGTACAGCTATAATACATCAATAAAAAGAGTTCAAGACCAAAAAAAAAAGAGGACTCTTAGCCAGGTGCAGTGGTGCACACCTGTAAACCCAGCAGCTCAGGAGGCTGAGACAGGAGGATCTCAAGTTCAAAGCCAGCCTCAGCAATTTAGTGGAGGCCCTAAGCAACTCAGACCCTGTCTCTAAATAAAATACAAAAAAGAGCTGGGGGTGTGGCTCAGTGGTTAAGCACCCTGGGTTCAATCCCTGTACCAAAGAAAAAAGAGTGAACACTCAAACCAGGTCTTACTTCACAACAGGGCTCTTTGTGCTATTCCAGAATACCTCCCATCTTGAAGGATGAGGAGAGAAGTTGAGAGTTCAGACTTTAGAGTTAAACTTGACTAAGTTGGAATCTTAAGTCATTCTCTAGGACTAGTATCTTGAGCAAGTTATTTAATTTTACTAACTTTTCCTTAATGAAAAAATTAATTACATCTGTCACATAATTGTGGTGAAAGAATGAAGTTAAGCTGGGCGCAGTTGCACACACCTGTAATCCCAGCCCTTTAGGAGACTGAGCCTGGAGAATTGTGAGTTCAAAGCCAGCCTCAGCAACGGCGAGGCACTAAGCAACTCAGTGAGACCCTTTCTCTAAATAAAACACAAAATAGGGCTGGGGGTGTGGCTCAGTGGTCGAGTACCCCTGGGTTCAATCCCTGGTACCAAAAAGAAAAAAGAATGAGGCTGGGATTGTAGCTCAGTAGTAGAGCGCTTGCCTCGCATGCGTGAGGCCCTGGGTTCGATCCTCAGCACCACATACAAAGCAATAAAATAAAGACATTGTGTCCATCTACAACTAAAAAAATGTTTAATAAAAAAAGAAAAGAAAAAAGAATGAAGTTAACTGAACTTCAGTGAAGTTAAAGTTAAATGAACCTTAATAAAGTTAAAGTTTTAAAGGTATTGAAATACAGTTCCTGACTCATCCTAATTACTCAGTATATGAAAGTTTAAAAGTATGAGTTTGTTAGAGAGCAAATAAAGTGGGTGGGATATTTTAGGCAAAAGGAACCATTACCAAAACATGGGGCAGAACATACTGTGTTTGGAAGGAGGCAAGTGATTCTGTGTGGCTGGTAAGAGCAAAGTGATGGACAAATAAGACTTCAGGTAGGCCTTTTTATAAAAGCTTAGGGCAGAGGCTAAGGGTAGAGATACAGTTTTACATATTATCTACATGGTTTTATTTTAAACTTAATGGTTCCACAGAGCTAGTTTTTCTAATGAAGTTCACCTAGGAAAAGATAACAGCAGAAAAGTCCTAAGCATAGAAAACTGTATAATGCCTACGTCAGTTGAAAAGACTGACAGGAATTTAGAAGGTAAGAACAGAACCTGGAGAATGAAACACGCAGGGACTCAAGAAAGGGAAGGAAGAGATTCAGAAAAGTTTGGCAGTGAGCAGTATTCCAAAATTCCGAATTCTTACATTCCACAAAGAAGACATATTTTGAAAGCTTTCCTTTGTAATGTGAGGGTGAGATTTTTGGTTATTTATGAAAGAGCTATTTTACAAAATGGAGGATAGAAGTAAGCATTGCAGGGAACAAAGTATGCCATAGTGTTTAAGTTACTAAATATTAGGTTGGAATAAAATTAAGCGTTGATATAGGCATCCTATTACATGTAAGGCTATCTGGTAAACCTTTTGAACTACTTTGTTTTTTGTGCCATGAGGTGATAATGTTAAAAGAAAAACAAGGTTTTTAGTAACATTCTGTAACTGGGGAAGCCACAGATCATCTTTGATGTTAACACAAGCCATCATCTTTTGATTTTCATCAGTGCCAGAGCAAAAAGTTCATCTTCATTCTGGTTGGACCATTGTCTCCCTTATCTACTTATATGTTCTTTTAAAGAGTTATGGGATAGTGGAAAAGCAAAGTCATGTACTAGCTGAGTGACCTTGAACAAATTGCATAACTTTATTGTCTTAAGTGTCATTCTTTATAAAATAAAGTAAACATAATAATAATTATACCTAAGCTTTGGGCAGTTGCACATACTTGTAATCCCAATGACTCTGGAGGCTAAAACAGGAGGATTACAAGTTTTACGCCAGCCTCAGCAACTTAAGGAGACCCTGTTTCAAAAAATAAAAAAGACTGGGGATGTAGTTCAGTGGCAAAGCACTCTGGAGTTCAATCTCCAGTCCCACAAAAATAATACTGACTATACCTCATGTGCTTAAGAACAAAAACTATATGGCAAGCACCTGGTACATGGAAGATATTCAGTAAAATAAATTCCTTTTGTAAAGTTGCTGTGTCATATATTGTACCCTCAGCCATGAGGGCACCAAGAAAAGAATCATTTTCACACAAACCCTTTCTACTTTAAGTCTTTTGATTCTAATATTTCAGTCTGGAAAAATAAGTAAAAATTTTCCACTTGTTTCAGCTCCATTACATTGACCTGCTTCATCTTTCTTGGTCTCCTCAGGTAGTGTCATTGATTCAAAAAATGGAGCATCCCGAAACACTATTCTGCCATCGGAGTTAGGGTCATGGCCAGACCCCACAAAGCTAAGGAAAAAAGGGGCCTTTGCTGGGTACAGTGGTGCACACCCGTAATCCCAGCAGCTCAGTAGGCCGAGGCAGGAGGACTGCAAGTTTAAAACCAGCCTCAGCAACTTAGCGAGTCCCTGTCTTAAAATTAAAAGAAAAAAACAACAACTGGGGATATGGTTAAGTGTCCCTGGGTTCAGTTGCTGGTACCAAAAGCGGGAGGGGGACTCTTGACTAAAACAGGATTGTCCAACTATTTACAGGGCCCAGGTAGCCTTGAAGTAGCTTTTTGCCTTCAAAGTTCCTGGAAAACAGCATTTTTCTGATGTGCTTTGTGGAATTTAATATTGTCATAATACAAAAGTTGGGGGGCTGGGGTTGTGGCTCAGTGGTGGAGCACTTGCCTAGCACATATGAGGCCCTGGAATTGATCCTCAGCACTGCATTGAAAAATAATAATAAAGATGTTATGTCCATTTACAACTAAACAAATTAATTTTGAAAAATTGAGTTAAATGGGACATCTTGTCAAATTCATCTGCTTTGAGAGATAGCACAGTAATGACAGCCATTGAACTTTGATCACCCCAGCACCTCTCAGTCTGATAAAAGTAGAGCTCTTTTGAGAAATACCTGTTAATATCTCATATGGCTCCTCTGTTTCCCATCTTCCTTTATCCTTCCATTGTATAACCTCAGAAAGGGTTTGCACACCTCCCAAACATGTTGAGACAGGTAAGCTCTGGGAACTTACATTTCCACATAACATTTCACTCTTTGCTTTATGATTTTACAGGCTGAGCTCCTCTATTTGTGTGCTTGTTTTGACTAATATATTTATTTTCATGTAGCCCAATGCATGGAAATCTAGCAGAATGGAACACAAATCAGGATCTCTTTCCTCTAGCCGGGAGTCTGCATTTACCAATCCAATCTCTGTTACCAAACCAGTGGTACTGGCTGGTGGCGCAGTTCTCAGCTCTCCCAAAGAGGTGAGTGAGGATAATGCAGGACAGCCTTTTCCAAAGTAACTATGCTTAACTGAGTATTATTTCTTTGCTCTTGTCTGCCATTATGAGCATCCAAAAGTGGGTAGTAGCTGAATGGGGTGAATGTTCTGCGATAGACCTATGCCAGCGTCTATAGACGTCTATAGAAGGATCAAAAAGGTACTAGATAGGCCAGCAAGTCCTAACTATAAAAAGCCTGCAAAAATAAGTCATTAAATAAAAGGATGGGGTTTTTTGGTAAAAGATGAAAATATTAAATAGGTTGCCAGATTCTGGAAATCTATGCCATGTAGAAGTAATACAGAGAATCCCAGTGCTTGCCGTTTGTGTCAGGAGCAACTTATATGTGGTATTTGCCTAGAGTCCCTCCAGCATTACACCTCCGATTGAGATCAGCTCCTCTCGTCTGACCAAGTTGACCCGCCGAACCACTGACAGGAAGAGTGAGTTCCTGAAGACTCTAAAGGATGATCGGAATGGAGACTTTGCAGAGAACAGAGACTGTGAGAAGCTGGAGGATGTAAGAGCATAAGGGTTTTCTGGGACAGAATAGGTATTTTCCTTTGTTATGTGTAGGGTATTTTTTTGTTTGTTTTTTCCTTAAGGGTGAAAAAAGTGCCAAGATTTTAAAACGTACATAATATCTGTAAGAGTATCAGTCTTCTAGAGCCTTTGGTAAAGTGAGTTTAATTCATTGTTCATCAGAGATTCAAATTAGGATTTATTTTAGTGACCATTGGGTTCACCTATTGAAGGGTATCTTAATTGCTTCCAAGGTCTAGTAGTTAAAAATAAAGCTATTGTAAACAATTGTGTGCAAGTTTTTATGTGACCATTAGTTGTCAGGTCCTTCGGGTGAATACCAGCCATTGTGATGGCTGGATAATAAGGTAAGAGCATGTTGAGGAATATTTGGTTGGGGGGGGGGGGGCTGGTTGGTTTTTGGTTTTAGTAGTGGAAGTTGATCCCAAGGGCAGTTTAGTACTTAGCTACATCTCCAGCCCTATTTATTTTTTGAGATGGGGTCTTGCTGAATTGCCAAGGCTGACCTTGAACTTGACAATCTTCCTGCCTAGCCTCACAAATAGCCAGGATTATAGGCATGCCCCACTGTACCTGGTTCCATATTTAGTTTTGTAAGAAACCATCAAACTATCTTCCAAAGGGGTTATACCGTTAACATTCCTACCAGTAATGAAGGAGAATTCCTATTGTTCCACATAACAGAATCTGATGTTACCCATGTTGTGGATTTTGACCCTTTTAGGTATATAGTGGTATCTTGGTGGTTTTAATTTGCATTTCCCTAATGACATGAGATATGGCACATCCTTTCATATGCCTGTTTTCCATTTACATCCTATGTTCAGGTCTTCTGCCTATTTTTAAATCAGGTTGTTTTATTTTTTAATTTTAAGAGTTCTTTGTATATCTTGGATAACAGTCCTATCAGATATCTCTTTTGCAAACTTCCTCCCTCTGTGTGGCGTGACTTTTCATTCTCTTGACAGTGTCTTTTGCAGAGTGGAACATTTTTGTATTTTTTTATAGTAAAGTCCAGTTATCAGTTATTTTTATGAATCATGCCTTTGGTGTTATATCTAGAATAGTCATTGACATATTTAAGGTCATCCTGTATTTTCTCCTGTATTATTTTCAGGCATTTTATGGTTTTATATTTAAACTTAGATCTGTAATTTTGAGTTATTTTTTGTGAAGGGTGTAAAGTCTTTAATTAGGTTCGTGTTTTTGCATGTGGATGCCCAGTTGTTCCCATACCTTTGTTGAAAAAAACTGTCTCTTCTCCATTTTATCACCTTTGCTCCCTTTTCAAAGATCGGTTGACTGTGTATTTCTGGACTCTATTCTGTTCCATTGGTCTGTTTGTCTATTCTTTTGCAAAAACCGCACTGTTTATAGTAAGCCTTGATGTCTGGTATTATCAGTCTTCCAACTTTGTTCTTCTCTTTCAAGATCATGTCAGCTATTCCAAATTTTTTGCCATTCCATATAAACTTTGAGACTCAGTTTTCTATATAGCAGGTCCCATTTTTTAAGTGAAAAACCTGTGAGCTAAGGTTTTCTTCGGAAAGCACTTTCCTGGGTTCTGACTCTGATTTTGTAGGTTCTTAGTGGTGCATGCATGTAATCCCAGTGACTCTGGAGGCTAAAGCAGGAGGACTACAAATTTGAGACCAACCTCAGCAATTTAGTGAGATCTTGTCTCGAAATTTTTTTAAAAAGGCTGGGGCTGTAGCTCAGTGGTGGAACGCTTGCCTTGCATGCGTGAGTCACCAGGTTTGATCCTCAGCACCACATAAGAATAAATAAATAAAATAAAGATATTGCATCCATCTACAGCTAAAAAAATATTAAAAAAAAAAAAAGGCTAGAGATGTAGTTCAGAGATTAAGCACCTCTGGCTTCAATCCCTGGTACCAAAGCAGGGAAAAATCATTAAATCAAATGTGTCCTTCCTTTTCTTTATTGCAGTTGGAGGGCAACAGCACACCTGAACCAAAGGAAAATGGTGAGGAAGGCTGTCTTCAGAACGGTCTTTCTTTGCCTGTAGTAGAAGAAGGGGGGGTCCTTTCACACTCACTGGAAGCAGAGCACAGGTAAGAGAGGACAAGATCACAAAGAATTCTGTGTGTGACCTGTTAATTAGGACCTGGAACATTCTTAAGACAACTTGGATAGAATTGAATTGGGCATACAGAAAGAAGTGTCCATGAGCTTTGTAACTTGTTCAGACTTGGCCAAGTTTTTCTCAATCTCCTTGCCAGAGTTTTCCTGTCACTTAATTTCAGACTCAGTTTATGGCTGCAGTCAGAAAAGGAAAGAAATGGGTTCTGTTTCCTGGGACTGTGGTGCTGGCCCAAGTGAGCAGTTACCATAAAATCCCTTTAAAGGAGCCTTGGAAAGCTTGAAACGCCCATGTATGGAGCCTGATGCTTAAATAAGGGCCTTGAACATAAAGTAACCAGCTTTCTTAGGCACAACTAGGTAACATGTGGAGCCTGCCAAGTATGGTAGTACTTTCCTAACAGAAGGCTCCTGTTCCAGAGGAACTTTAGGATTAGGTTCTGAGAGAGGCCACAGTGCCATGAAATTGAAAGAACTTAGGTACATGTGGAAATGTCCTAATTTTCTGTGAAAACCCATAGGCTGCCCACTTAGGCTTACTGTTGTCATATTTGCTTTGTCCTTCTGCCTCCACCAGGTTATTGAAATCAATGGGATGGCAGGAATATCCTGAAAATGATGAGAATTGCCTTCCTCTCACAGAGGATGAGCTAAAAGAGTTCCACATGAAGACAGAGCAGGTATGTCATAAATCTTCCCTGGAGACAGTTAACCACTAGGAAAGGAAGGAGTCAGAACAGTCCTTTCCCTTAGGAAGCCCTAAGTGAGAGAGAAAGACTTTGAAAAAAGAAAGTATAATTACCCTAGTAGAAATATAAAGGGGCATCAAACTCTGCCTAAGCAAAAGGGATCTCCAGTGGTAGATATACAAACCAGGCCAATGATTAGCAGATTCCAGAAGGGAACATATTCTTTCATCCTCACAAATCTAAGCCCTTATCAGAGCCTCAAGGTTGTGTCCCAAAGGTCTAAGTTCTGTCTTTAGGAAGCAGCCAGAACTTTCTCTGTATTCAGCCCTATAATCCTTTTGCTGCTCTGGCAAGAACTAAGAAACCAAAAGGCTTATGTTAATTTATTCAACAAATGCTTGGCCACTTTTTTGAATAAAATACTGCCAGAGGCTAGGGATTTGGCTCACTGGTAGAGTTCTTGCCTTACATAGGTAAAGCCCTGCATTTGATTCCCAACATTGCAAAAAATAAAAAAAAAACCCTGCCAGATCCTAAGGTTTATAACAATGAACAAGACAAATGAAGTTTCTATAAACCTCTTTAAGTTTACATTCTGGTGGCATACATTTAAAACATAAATGACAACTGAGTAAGTCCCACAGAAGAAAAACATACAAGTTGACATAAGACCTTACCACTCAGAACTCAGTTAGAAATAGGAAATCTCAAATCCTACCTCAGACATACTGAATTGTGGTCTGCATTTTGAAAAGGTCCTTGGCGTGTTAGCACATGCCTGTAATCCTGGCTACTCAGGAGGCTGAGGCAGCAGGATTACAAGTTCAAGGACAGCCTCAACAACTTAGCTAAGCCCTAATTAATTTAGACCATGTCTCAAAAAATAAAAAGGACTGGAAATGTAGCTCAGTGGTAAAATCACCCTTGGATTCAATCACCAGAACCCTAGTACCAAAAAAAAAAAAAAAAAAGCCAACCTTGGATAATAATTTGTACATTAAAGTTTGAAAAGCCCAATTGTGAGAGATATCTTTTTTTTTTTTGGTACTGAGGATTGAGCTCAGGGGTACTTGACCACTGAGCCACATCCCCAGCCCTATTTTGTGTTTTATGCAGAGACAGGGTTTCACTGAGTTGCTTAGCACCTCGCCATTGCTGAGGCTGGTTTTGAACTCGCGATTCTCCTGTCTCAGCCTCCCTAAGTGCTGGGATTACAGGCTTGAGCCACCGCGCCGGGCTTTGTGAGAGATATCTTAAAAGATCTTAAGAGATCTAAGTTTCCCTCCATCTCCCATTATCCCTCCAATCAAATTGAGGCCTGGGCTTTTCCTGTGTCCCACAGGCCAGTGTATCATTAATGGGTTATTTGTTTTCTTTCTCTCCCATGCTAACCACAGCTGAGAAGAAATGGCTTTGGAAAGAATGGCTTCTTGCAGAGCCGCAGTTCCAGCTTGTTCTCCCCTTGGAGAAGCACTTGTAAAGCAGAGTTTGAGGACTCAGACACGGAAACGAGTAGCAGTGAAACATCAGATGACGATGCCTGGAAGTAGGCATATAAATGCTCACAGTTAATCTGACCCAGTAAACTCAGCTTGTGTGTTTAGGGAATATACAAAAGAAATCGTTCTTTTCCTTTTCCTTTTCTTATGTTGTTGAATACTTCATGCACAAGGGAAATAATCATATCCCAAAGAAAGAGCAGTTGGCTTGTTTAGCTTTTGTTGTTGTTCTTCCCTGTTATCTGCTTAATAGAAGTTTGTGTGGTGGGAAAGATTTTTTAAATACACACACAAAGTACATATGGGGCGATGCACAGGTGGGAGC
Organism: Geosciurus inauris; assembly: GCA_004024805.1. Classification (NCBI taxonomy): domain Eukaryota; kingdom Metazoa; phylum Chordata; class Mammalia; order Rodentia; family Sciuridae; genus Geosciurus; species Geosciurus inauris. The sequence continues at coordinate 95,069 of PVHX01006199.1, forward strand.
TGGCAGTGCAGAGATGCAAAGAGGAGGAGACACTGGTCTGCAGCAACAGCTTCTACTACCAGCCCTTGGGGCACTCACCCCTGTGCTCAAGCAATCATTGTCAATGACAAAGTGACTATTGAAGTTATAATTGTATTAAATTAATGCTAATAATTTGGATATTTTATTTTATTTTTGGCTGCTCGGGTAACTTTAGCCCTTAACAAAGCATATGTGGGTTTTTTTTGTTTGTTTGTTTTGTTTTCTTTTTCCTTTTTGGGTACAGCTGTAAAATATTTGGATATAGGAAATGTTGTGTTATTCTTGCAGCCTTGATATTCAGGGTGGATTGTAAAATATAAATTTTTGTGAGATTTCAAAGATTAAGATTATTTTGATAACATTATTTACAGATTTAAAAGATGTGGTTATCACAAGTCTGTTGAGGGGAAAAACTACTGCATAAAATAACTAACTTGGAATAAATATTTTGCATCAGTTTAGATTGTCTTGTGTAAGAAGTATGTTTTCTTTAAAATTAGCAAGCACTCTACCACTAAGCTATATCCCCTAACAGATATTCTTTAATGCAGATGTATAATGAAATCAGAAACCAGATTTTCCTCCCTGAACCCAGTCTCAGTGCCCATGTATTTACCACTGTGCTTTCTTAAAGAAAGATCTTGCCTCAATTTTCCTACTAAAGAACTTGGGGGGGGGGGTGGATAACATGAGCCAGTGCTGGCTAGGTAGCCATTGGGAGAAGCAGGTTTTTTCATTCAACAAATACTTTCCAAGCCCCGTTTTATGTCCCAGGCATTATGCAAGACAAGGGTTGCAAGGAGTGCCTGGCCCAATAGAGGAGAGATGAACAGCTATTTTGGAAAAGATGAAACTTTAGGCCAAGATTTGATAGACCAAATAGAAGTTAAAAGAATAAGCATCTAGCTCTCTTTGTTGTCCCTACACTACTTTGCCCCTAATAGATACAGAGGACCAAGATCACACCCTAATAGGAGACAGAGGAGTAATAAGCCTGATTGCATATTAGAAAGATAATTAACTTGTAGCGTGGGTTCTGAGCCAGAGGACAGAGGGTAGATAGAGAGATCTGCAGGATGTTGGCTAAATCTAGAATCTAGGTAGATAACCTATTGGTGTATTACAGTACCCATTGCTAGTAGAATGATCCATTTGCAAAATGTAGTGAAGGCACTTGAGATAGAGCAATAAGAATTATTAACTATCATTTCATTGAATGTAAGATGACATCGTGTGTGTGTGTGAGACTATGGACCAAACCCAGGGCTTTGCGTGTGCTAGGGAAGCTTTGTAACACCGAGCCATCCTCCCAGTCCTAGCATCTGTAATTGTGAATCCTGACATCACTGTTGTAATATGAAAAAAAGTGCATCTTAAAATCAATGAAATAGCCTGTAGCTCAGTGGCAGAGCACTTGCCTAGCATGTGTGAGGCACTGGGTTCGATTCTTGGTACCACATAAAAATAAATAAAATGCATTCTGTCCATCTACAACTAGAAAAAAAATTTTTTAGAAAATGATATAAAATGAACTAAAAAATATATTGTAGCAAAAATGCTATACTTGGAGTAGAGAAGTAGGTTGATATTTGGGCTTTGGTACCCCAGTACCAAAAAAAAACCAACCTAATTATTTGTACATTAATTATAATTTGAAAAGCCCTGTGAGAGATCTTAGATCTTAAGAGATCTGTTTTCCCCATCTCCCGTTCTCCCTCCAAAGCTGAATTGAGATCACATATTTGAAACATACTATATGGGAGGAAATACCTTAAATCCCTGTCTTGTTTAGAAAGGGGGGCTTCTTTGAAATGTGGGGGTTGCAGATGGTAATTGGACCAGCAAGAAAGGGGCCTGCTTAGCCCTTGGGTGAAGGGATTCCTTTTTCTGGACTTGGTTTTCTTATCTGATTTATTACATTCTCTGGCAGTTTTCATTGTTTGGACTATACTGATTATCCCCCTCCACAGCTGGAGGTGGAGGGGGATTCTGAGGATGGGAGTTAGGGAGAGAGAGACGGCTGCCTCTGGTGTGATTTGGTTGTGCGGAAGTTGTGGTTACTTCCAGAGAGGCATGTTACTTGGAAGAGCTTTTCAGTTCAGGGAAAAGATGGTTTCCTGACAGAACACCACTTCTCCCAGGTGTTCCCTAGACTGCAAATAGCAATTAACTTCTGTTATGTCCATGTTGGAGTACATTTGTTAAAAAGATACACTTGTGCCTGGCGCGGTAGCACACGTCTGTAATCCTAGTGGCTTGGGAGGCTGAGAAAGGGGGATCGCCAGTTCAAAGCCAGCCTCCTCAAAAGCGAGGCATTAAGCAACTCAGTGAGACCCTGTCTCTAAATAAAATACAAAATAGGGCTAGGGATGTGGCTCAGTGGTCGAGTGCCCCTGAGTTCAAGCCCTCCTACAAAAACCAAAAAAAAAAAAAACTACCCTTGCATGTCTGAGACTATGAAATGAGCAAAGATGGAGTAAGTCATAAGCGCCTGGTTAGTCTAGAAGCCATCTTGTTTGTTTTCTTTAATAATATATAAGCAGGGAAACCAAGTTGTAGTGTTAACAATGAGTTGGAACAGACTGTGACACTTTTTCAAGCCTAGAGCTTCTCCCAAAGGTGGCAAGGTTACCCCACCCATTCTCTCAACCTGCCCAGGCCTGTTATTGCTGCCCAGGGAACTAAGGCTCCTCCCCAAACATAAACCTGAAAAAAAGATCTAGACCAGAGCTTTCCCTTCTGCCTCTGGTTTGCCCCTGTTCTCTGCCCCTTCTGCAGGCCTAGGCTGGTGTCAAGAGACAGTTTCCCTTAACATGGCTTCCAACTCCGGGGAGCCAGAGCTCCTGCCCTGTGGGTCCTGTGACATGGTTTTCCGCTCCGAGGCCCTGTTGGCCACCCACACTCGGCACTTTTGCATTGGTCGCCTGACCCAGGAAAGGACAATTAAAGCACAGCCCTCAGTAGCTGCGGAATCACCGGGTACCATGGTAAGGACCGCCTCCTGGGGCGAGGGTGATGGTGGATATTACAAAGAGCTGGAAGCGCAAGATTCCTCATTTTGCCTTCTGTTCCCAGGTTGTGTCAGCAGAACTCCAGAGCCGCTTGGACCAAGAGGCTAACAAATCTGCTCTAAAAAGGTTAACAGAGGAGGTAACACCCACCCAGCTTTCTCCGGGGCTACAAACTTGAAGCGGCCACCCCTTCATCATTTTTTTTTTTATTTTATTTTTTTATTTTTATTTTTGGTACCAGGGATTGAACTCAGGGGCACTTGACCACTGAGCCACATCCCCAGCTCTATTTTGTGTTTTATGTAGAGACAGGGTCTCACTGAGTTGCTTAGTGCCTCGCCATTGCTGAGGCTGGCTTTGAACTCACGATTTTCCTGTCTCAGCCTCCCTAAGTGCTGGGATTACAGGCTTGAGCTACCGCGCCCGGCTCCCTTCATCATTTTACATCATACATGGGGCAGATTATCCCAATAAGGATCCAGGATCACTGTTACCTCCAGGTGCAGTGGCTGCGGCTGTCCATACAGAAAATGGGACCTTGGATAACAGAAGGCCCCACCTCCGAGGCTGCAGGGACCCCCAGCGAGAGACTGCATGCGCTGTACAGGACCCACGCCCTGCGCATGGCAGAGACGGAAGCGCAGAGCAGGGCCCTGGAACAACGCAGCAAGGGTGAGGGGAAGAGGCGGATAGAGACCCATTCGCCCCCTCGCTGCTGGGTTCGGATGTGTTCCGACTCCATCCCTTACTCCCCCAGAACTAAGCTGGCGCCTCCAAGGTGGGGGCCGGGGCGGAATATCCCGCTTATTTGGCCTAGAACGGCAGCTTGGAGAACTCCGGGCAGAGGCCAGGCAGGCACGGGGAGCTCTAGAGATGTTGGAAACGCGCGTTCAAGAACTTAAGCCCCAGACAGGGTGAGACCCCTGGGATCCAGGTCTGGAAGTGCGAGGTGGGGCCGGGGCGACGGGAAGCCCTGTCGGATAAACGACATCGTATCCCGCGCCAGGACTTGGCCAAATGCCTGCCCTGATTCCGAGCTCAATTGCCCTGTGCTGCACATCAACCCAGGAACCTTAGCTGCGGAGATTCGGTGAGGGCGCGGGACCGGCATGGGACGGCGGAATGCTGAGCATCCTGGAAAGGCGACTTACTGTCTTTCTGTGCCCCCCCCCCCCAGGACCCTGCATGAGGCCTACATGCGAGGCGGGGGTCGGGACCCGGGTGTTCTGGGCAAAATATGGCAGTTACAAGTGGAGGCGTCAGCACTGGAACTGCGGCGGGCACAAAACCGCAAGGGTGAACAGGAGGGGTCAAGGGTCAACCAGGAGGTCCTCTCCGCAGGGGTTGTCTTAGACCTGGGAGGAGAAAAGGGTGTGAGGGAGGATGTCACTGGCGTGGGAGACAACTGAGCAAAAGCCCCGAGGTATGGAAATCCTGCGTGGTCTTTGTGACAGTAGCTAGAATGTGAGCTGAAAGTCAAGACTTGTCCAGAGTGCCCTAAATGCTGGAGAACTGCTCAGAGCCAGACAGGGATGGTCACCAGAGGTCAAAGGTAACAGGTGAGACTTGTTCCTGGCAGGAAAAACAGATGCAGCTTTGGGGAAGCTTCTAGTATTGGAAGCAGAAAACCGACGCCTAGAGGAAAATATCCTGGCCTTTCAGATGCAGAGATGCTGGGCCCAGGCGCTTTTGAGTCAGTGAGCACCCCAACTTCATTCCAGCAGGCCTAACTCAGGAGAAGGGGTGGAGGGTTGATGCATGGGGAATGAAACCCAAGTTTGTGCTCCTTCAGTTCATGTCCAAGCACATCTCCATGTGCCGGTATGTGTATCCCTGTGGCTTCTCAGCACAGTTACCTGCTTTCTCCAACTGCAGGGGCACCCTAAGTCTTCCTTTGTTCCTAGGGCCCAGGAAGGCACAACTCCTGGCTGGTCCCTGCACATGTCCATGGGGAAAGGGAAATCCCCCACTCCTTCCTCCACCAGTGGCACCCCCACTGCCACCACTTCCAGGCTTCACAAACATCCAGTTCTTGGGTGGTGCAGAAAAGGCTGTGAGGACCCAGGGATGCCAGGATGGGGTGAGGGGGAGTTGAGGGATGGTTCTGCTGTATGTGGTCAGGGGAGCATGGGCAGCTTGTGGACTTTCTGGAGAAGTCAGCTCACTTCTCCACAGCCACCACTTCCTGGAAACATGACCAAGAACCTGAGTCTGGACTCACACTTCCTTTTGCCCACATCTGATGTGCTGGGTCCTGCACCCTACGATCCTGGGTGAGGCCTGCTCCCTCTTTGGACAACCCTTTTCTCTAGACTACTACTAAGTTAAGAACTCCTAGGGCTGTCCAGTAGACTGGGTAGAGGGAATGTGAGAGGAGTATTTGTATACTTTGACGTTTATCCCCTAGAGCTGGCCTGTTCATTTTCTATGACTTCCTGAGAGGCCTTGAGGCTTCTTGGATTTGGGTGCAACTACTGACTGGCTTGGCCCGAGATGGACAGGATACAGGAGGGACCACAGCATTGCCCCCAGCCTTTTGCTTGCCCCCACCTCCAGCTCCAGGGCCCGTGGGAAACTGTGCCATCCTTGCCAGCAGGCAGCCTGTGCCCAGGTCAGTAAAGTGGAGTTTATGACTTTGGTTTTCTTTGCCACAACTGAGATTTGCCCCACATTCTAAGTTTTCTCAGCTACAGAGTTCATTGGCTCTGAGAGTCAAGTCCTAGGAATTTTCTAGGACAATGCTTTAACTCTGGCCTCTGGCTTTTTGATTGTTCTTCAGGTTGCCCCCGTCACCATCAGTATCTTTGGTGTGTGAGCTACAAGTCTGGCAGGGATTGGCATGGGCTAGGGCACCACAGCCAAAGGCTTGGGCCTCACTGATGCTATTTGACCGAGATCAGCGTGTGCTAAGTGGCCGTTGGCGCCTCCCACTTCGGGCCCTTCCTGTGGAACCCAGCCTCACCTTTGGGCAGCTGAATGGGATTCCCCAGGTCAGTGTGGAGGATGGGGTATTGGGTCTACTCCAAGGTACAGATGGAGTACCATTTCATCTATCTCCAGGCAGGTCAGACTGAGCTCTTTCTGCGGCTGGTGAATGCAAGAGATGTGGATGTCCAGACATTGGCAGAGATTAATCCAACAAGTGCCCATGAATACCAGTACCCACCACCGGTGAGAGCCCAGTTATAGCTAGAGGCAATACAAGTGTAGTTGGGTGGTTAATAGCCAACTGTTATTGACCCTATGTGCCAGTCACTACTACCAATTGCTTTCTGTGCTTTAATCCTCACATCTCCATTAGATAATGCAATGTAAACAAAGAAATGAAGGCAAGTTTATCGAGTTAACATTTACTTTTGGTTCACAGGAAGTTGACTCTACGGTAGTTCAACTCCAGAACCTATGTTCTTTATCTATTTTTATAGTCTTGCTGAATAAACCTTTATTTTCCACAGGCATCCATATCATCTTCACTGGAAACCAGTTCCTTCAGCCCCAAGGCTGGCTTTGCTGATCCCCCACCTCCTGCAGAAGAGTCCTTTGGCAGAGTCAAGGCTAAAGATGAGAGTTTCGGCTTTGACCCACCCCCACTGGAGAGGCTAGGATGAACATGAGGTTTATTCCCAGACCTGCAGCTTTTACTATTCCATATTCTTAGATCTAGAAGCAAATGAGCTGTGAATTCTAACCACACCTGTATCACCTTCCGCAAGTAGTTGACCTTTTTGCACCCGTTTCTTGTATCAGATTTACTGAGGATTAAAAATGAGTGTCACTTAAAAAAGGTTTTGTGTTTTTTTTGGGGGGGGTACTGGAGATTGAACTCAGGGGCACTCCATCCCAGCCCTATTTTGCGTTTTATGTAGAGACAGGTGGTTCTCACTGAGTTGCTTAGTGCCTTGCCATTGCTGAGGCTGGCTTAGAACTCGATTCTCCTGTCTCAGCCTCCGTAAGTGTCGGAATTACAGGCTTGTGCCACCACACCCAGCTTTAAAAGGTTTTTTGTAAAAGCCAACTGTAGTGCTACATTTCATTCATATCCCAGATTCATCGTTTTGGGGTTTTTTTTGGGGGGGGGGGGTACTGGGGATTGAACCCAGGGTTGCTCTGCCACGGATCTATACCTGCAGCCCTTTGATTTTACACTAAGTAGCCCAGGCCTTCTAGGTCATTAATGTTATAGTTGAGTAGAATTTCATACTGGGCCTCCAAAGCCTGAACACATAATACAAAACAATCTCTAAGAAGGAAATTCAGTTAGGTTAAGCCAGATTCTGCAAACGTGAGTTAATGACCAGCCCAGAAAAACATTTTCTCTTGTATTAAGAAAAATTCTTGGGGCTGGGATTGTAGCTCAGCGGTAGAGCGCTTGCCTCGCATGCGTGAGGCCCTGGGTTCGATCCTCAGCACCACATACAAAGCAATAAAATAAAGACATTGTGTCCATCTACAACTAAAAATATATTTAAATAAAATAATTCTTAAACCGGGTGCAGTGTCGCACACCTGTAATCTGAGCATTTGGAAGCTCAGGACAATCAAAGCCAGCCTCAGTGAGGCACTAAAGCAACTCAGTGAGACCCTGTCTCTAAATAAAACACAAAATAGGGGCTGGGATTATGGCACAGTGGTAGCGTGCTCGCCTAGCACGCATAAGGCACTGGGTTCGATCCTCAGCACCACATAATAATAAAATAAAGATATTCTGTCACCCACAACTAAAAAAATAAACAAACAAACAAAAAAAAATAGGGCTGGGGATGTGGCTCAGTGGTTGAGTACTCCTGAGTTCAATCCCCAGTACCAAAAAAACAAAAATTTTTGTAAAAATAAAGACTGAAAAGTATTTTTAAAAAACAAAAAACAGATTCTAACTGCTACAGCAAATTGGGCAGGCACTGTTCAGAATTCAGATCTAAATGTAGCCTGGTCCAGACAGGTTATTAAACTAAGGGCTGTCAGCTATATGTTTTTCTGTGTCTTAACCATCAGCATAGGGATCACAAAATTGCTGAGCCTCATATCTCATACTGAAAAGCTCCAGGCAGCTCAGGATCCCTTTGTAATATCTTTAAGCACAATGCGAGACTAGGAGTCTTTTATTACCGTCTTTATTTTGAGAAGTCAAAACTGCAGACAGTTTAACAATTCCAAGTTTTGATGTTTTTCAACCTTTCTCTACAGAAAATAAAACCCCAAAACCAGCCAGCCTTCCCCCAACACACATTTTTCCAACCACAACCATGT
>PVHX01006200.1:0-103560 GCA_004024805.1 Geosciurus inauris
TGCAGTGTGGTGGAGCAAGGTGCAGTGGGATGCAGTGAAGCAGAGTGTGGTGTGGTGCAGGGAGTGCAATGCAGTAGAGCACAGTGCAGTGGAGTGGAGCACAGCAGTGCAGTGCAGTGTGGTGGAGCGAGGTACAGTGGAGTGCAGTGGGGTGCAGTGAAGCAGAGTGTGGTGTGGTGCAGGGAGTGCAATGCCGCAGAATGCAGTGCAGTGCAGTGGAGCACAGCAGTGCAGTGTGGTGGAGCGAGGTACAGTGGAGTGCAGTGGTGGAAGTGCAGTGCAGTGGAACAATGGTGCAGAGCACAATGCAGTGCAGTGGAAAGGGATGGAGCAGAGCTGAACAAGGACCCAGAAAGCAAGTGAGCATAAAAGTCTGCTCAGGAGACCTCGACCTATAAGAAGCAAGGAAGCCCACTCCCTCCTTCATGTCCACCATAGCAGGACCTGCGCTCATGCCCTCAGAGTCTAGGGTGGAGCAGTCCAAGACGTGCCTCCACTAACGAGGGTTTCTCCTTATTTTAAATGCAGTTCAATTTTTTTTTCCTGAAATGACCTGGAGTCAAAGAATTCCAACAATGTCACAACTCAGAATATCAAGACATTCCCTGGATACTCCCAAGAAAATAACAGGCTATCCTTTTTGCCAAAGGCTAATCTATGCATCTGAATCTATTTTTTCTGTTCTGTTTTATCTTATTGCAGGGCTAGGATCAAACCCAGGGCCTCACACATGCCAGGCAAGGGTTTGAGCCACACCTCCACCTTTATCAGACAACATGAGGGTCACAGCATCTCTTAAATCTGCCTGCCTGCATTTTAAGCAGGGCAACCCACAGAGGGGCATCATGTGCTGCTCCTCTAAGCAACCTCTGAGTGACCTCCCCCTAAGGACAGCATGGACCCACTTAGTCACCCAGCTGCATCTTGGCAAATGTCATTTACTCCCTTGTGAATTTTGGCAGAGAAGATGTCAAGATCCTTCCAGTTCTAAGACTCGATGGTACCATAAATATGACCTAAAGAGATTTCATGAAAAAGCCTTCTGGAAAGAGCTGATCATGGAGAAACACACCTCAGGCATGGAGCACATTTTCTTTTCCAGCCCTTCCTCCAACCATAACAGATCTGGAATGGACTCCTGGGAGGATCCTGCAACAAGCCCACATGGCCAGTCTCTCCCTAACCAAATGGAAAGGGCCAGTGATGACCTGCTCTGGGTTGGGAATTCTCCATGTGCTATGGTCCATGCCTGACATTTAGGAGAACCTTTTGTTTAATCAGTTTAGAATTTTCCTTAAAAATATCCACGCCTCCGCCTCCTGTGGTCTTCATGGGTGTTTTTAAGTATCGCAGCAGCAGACACTGCTCTCTTCGTCTTCCCCCGCTCACGCGCTTCCTCGTAATGCAATACCCACTGAGAAGGAGACAGCACAAGTCCAGAACTCGTTTCCACTCCAAGCACTGACACAGGTGCCTGGAAAGTTTCTATTTCACCTCTACACAGAGTGTAGACATGCCCTACGATTTCCGTACTACCCACTGCCCATGTCTATACACTGCTTTTACGTTTGCCACCTGTTTCCTAAGTGGTTTGATTAGCACCCACAGCTGAGCAGGTACAGAGAGGAACCTGCCACCAGAGCAGGAAGCTGTGGAGGCCCCGATTTATGCCCTGGTGACAGCAACACAGACATGCAGGGGGGTGGCCATGAGGCACCATCTGCAGCTTCTCTTCATTTGTCAATGGGGCTGGGGGAGTGGCACCTTTGAGACCATGAGCAGAAGGATTAAAAAACAGAAGAATCCAGAAAAGCCAGGCAAAGCCATATGTAAGAACTTGGAATAACAAAACTTCAACCATCCAGGCTCAATGAGAAGTTGGATGCTGAGCAAGGAACAGGACCTCACCCTGTAAGAAGCCAGCTTGGTAACCCATGCAGAAGCAGGGCAAAATCGCCTTGGAGGGCACAGGCCCACTCAGGGGAAGCAGGGATGGAGATCTGGTAGGACCACACACCTCTCTTACAGTCATGAAGCAACTAGATCATGTGGACTCTGACATTCTCTGAACTCAAAGCAAAAGGCTTGGATGGGGACATTTTCATACACTATAACTCCAAGTTGCTTAAGTGGACAAGAGCAGGTTGTCCCTCATTTGGGGAAAAAAACTCTTTAAAACAGAACAATAAAATGGACACTACTGAGTTCTGCAGCAGAGGATTCTTCTAGAGAAAAGGGATGGCCTGTGGGTGACACAGCCACTCTGTGAAAAAGACCCAGCACAGGGCCACGTCCTCCACTCAGTGATGTGCAGGGCTAGCGGGTAAACACCCTGAGGTGGGTCCTAGTTCCTCTCTCCGTCACTACCCGCAGAACATTGCTCATTTTACGACTCTGTACTCCAGTTTCACCAACGACCTGAGAATAAATCTGAACTTACCCACAGGGTGTCAGGGACAGCTAAGTGAATCACTCTGTATTAAAGAGCAGAACCCAATTCTGAAACTTTAGTGAGTGCTTGAAAAGTCAATGTTCATGTCTAAAGAAGGAAGTGAGGGACATAAAACATTAACTAGAGCTGGGTAACATGGGCCAGACATGATAAATCAAATTCAGTGCAGTCCTTGTGGCCCACCACCAACCATTTTCCTAGCATATCCAAGATGGCGCCATGACCACCTGCATAGTTCCATCCCGGTGCCCCAGCCTGTCCAGATACTAGGCTGCAAGTATTTCAAGGGCCTCAGATTCATAATCCAATGGGGCCTGGAGCTGTAGCCCATATGACCCATATTCAAAGAGCCAGCAGAGCTTTGGGTACTTTAAATGTCCCCTTTTTGGGCATTTGTAGTCCCCTCCCTCCCTGCCTTGCTCATCCCCTTCTTCTTCCCTCCCACTCTCCCATTTAACCCCACTGCCACCCCCAGCCTACTCTGCCTGCTGGCGTTGGAGCTAATTAAGGCTGTGGCCCTTAGTCATCCACGTAAAGACGTACTATGGTGCTTAGGGCTTCCAGCAAATATGCTGGAAGATTCTACAGAATGGGGACAGCTCAGGAGGCCCTACACAGTGTACTAGGTGAACCTATTATATTTCAATCTACCTTACCTGACACAGTTTATAGGGCCAGAATTTATCACCAGCTTATGGCTTCATAAATTAGCTACTTAAGCTACTGCAACATCTCAGGGTGCTGCCATACCTGTGAATTTATGGCATTCCAGCTTAAAGTAGCATCAATGCGATCACTTTCCAGCACAGGGGGCATTAATTTTATCCTGAGAGATGATTTATCATGGTTATTATGCGAATGCCAACATAAACAAAAGAGGAAGGAAAACATGTAGGTTAGGGTTTAATTGCCTACATCAATCTCAAAAGAAAAGGAGATAGTTGACGCAATCCACTGGCTTTGGAGGATCTTGGGCATGCTTGGTGTCATTCCTACTTCAAATGCTTTACACAACTAAATGAGAAACTAACTGCTCAGGGAAAATTCCATTGAAAGTCTGCAGAACACCAGCCTCGCAGAGGCACCATGCCTGTTGGAGTATCTGGGCTGTGTGCTTCCTATCAATCAGCATTTTCAAGTGTTGAATATAGGGAGCCCATAAATCAGAACTGTACTCCTCCAACATAGCCCAGTGTCCTCAGCAACTACCCCCTGCTAATGGCCTGTGTGTTTGGTCTGGTCTGGTTTTATGTGCCCAGCTGTGGTTCACTTTGGTTTGGTTTGGAGGATGGAGAGGTTACACAGTGGAAAAGCTATGACTTATCCTTTTGTTCTTGTTCATTACTCCAGGGACTAAACACAAAGCCAATTCAACTCCCCTGCCCATGTGTCACAGCCAAAGCGGCCTTTTGGTTTCTAACTGCAAAATCCCCAGTGCATTCTGCATTCAGCCAACTTAGGAGGGAATCATATCAAAATTAGAAAATGACTAATAAGACAAAACACTAGTTGTATCCATTTTAAAATGAAGATTTCATTGACTCACAGTCAAGGACCTGATTTTTTAATAAATTAGAAATTAGAGATGCCAAACCCATAAAACATTCCCATTAAGATCTTAAGGATGCTGGGGAGGCTGGCATTACCAGTGACATCTGTGTGGTGGGAAAGCAGGATAATGCGGGCTCTAACGTGGGCCCCACCATGTGCCACCATCCTGAGATGGCTGGCTGTCCTCCAGGGCAAACCAGGGCTTCCTGGTAGGCACATGGTGGGGGCCTGGGGTGTCCTGAAGCAAGACAGGTCTGCGGAACGTAGACAGTGGGGTCTATTTGGAAGCAGCTTACATACTCTCCTTGAGCACAGACTCGCTGTGTCAGGACAGCAGACACAGCCCAGCACCCCAGAAAACAGCTGTTTTAGTCAACTTTTTCACTGCTGTGACTGAATGACCCAACCAGCACAACTGTAGGGAGGACAAGTTTATTTAAGGGCTCATGGTTTCAGAGGTCTCAGTCCATATACGGCCACCTCTGTTCACCAGGGGCTCCAGGTGAGGCAGGATATCATGGCGGGAGAGGGTGGCAGAGGGAAGCAGCTCACATGATGATCAGAGAGCAGAGAGAGAGACTCTACTCGCCAGGTACAAAATACATACCCCAAAGCCATGCCGCCAGTGCCCACCTCCTCCAGCCACAGCCCACCTGCCTTCGGTTACCACTCAGTTAATCCCACCAGGGATTCACTCACTGATTGAGTTGAGGTTCCCCTCTGAACCTTCCCGCATTGTCTCACACGTGAGCTTTAGGGGGACACCTCACATCCAAAGCATAACAACAGCTGAGCACAGCGCCATGGGCCTCATCGCTTACTGAAGCGCAAAAACCACTGAATGAACCATTTTAAAGATGACCCCAGTATCCACAATGAGACGTCAAGTTGACATGGGCCGCAGGACTTCGGGGTGGAGGGAAGGTCAGAGAGGTACCCAGAGTCACCATGACTGGGGTGGATAGAAAGCCAGAGGGCAGGATGAGGTCTCTGGGAAGTCCCAGGGGCCATCTCTTTCTGCGACAGAAAAACTGTGGAGGGGCGCTGTGGATTAGGGCTCCCAGCCTGGATCTCCTTCTCCCCTTAACAGGATGGTGACGCTCCGTGCTTCATCTTGGGAACTGTCTTTCTCTCCACCAGCTTTGGACTTGGCCCATGCACTGGCCAAGCATGTGCAGAAGTAAAAGTGCGCCGGGCCCAGGTGGCACCTGGAGAGGAACCAGAGGTGTCCGTGTGCCCCTTGCTCACCTGGTGAGAGCACATCCCCTTCCACCAGCACTGGAATAAAAGGCACGCCACGCCCAGTCAAGCCCAGCTGAGCCCGGCAGAGCCACCGAGGGCCCTGGTCCCCTGAGTTGGAAGTGAGTGGTCACTGTCACAGGCAAGCCACTAGGTGTTTGAGGGCTTCCTGTCTGTGCAGCAAAAACTAGTACATGGGGGGAAACATCGGCCCAGGAAGGAGCTCCCCTAAACAGGTCAGGCTCCCTCAAACATGCCAGGTCCCTAAGCTAGGAGAGGTCTGGAGCTGTCCGGGTGGGCCCGAGCCATCCTAGGACAGTCTGAGCTCACCCGGGAATGGCTCTGTCCAGGTGCCCTCCGCCCACGCCCCCTGGATTCTTTCCCAGGGCAAAGCCTGCTCTTTAGAGGGCTCTGACAGGTGCCCTGGGGTAGCTGCATTCGACAAGCCTCTACCAGGCTCACGAGCCAGCAGGTTATTCATGGACCAAGAGGAACCAGGACGGTCTGGGCTTCGTGGGCTCACAGACTGCTCCCCGGATGTGGATGGGAAGATGCACAGCAGAGAAGGTCTTGAGTTATGTGGAAGGGCAGCCTGCGGGAGCCCGAGGAATGGGGAGAGGGCTGCCTGGCCTGCCCATGCACAGCCCTGGGCGTGCCAGGGACAAGGGAGCGTGGAGGCCCCGTGTCCACAGACGCTGCCACCTCAACCCAGCACATGCTTGTCGCAGGCTCTCAGTCCCCTCATTTTGGCCTTTTCACCCTCCACCACTCAGTGACACCCACCCAGGAGCGTTCCCCCTGCACCTGGGCAGCTGACAAGGGGAGGGCGAGCTGGTTTACACGCAGGGAAATGAGACTTTGCCACAGACACAGAAGGATCCCAAGGTCTCTTTCAGTATGACACAGGTCACACCTATGCACACATACACACATGTGCACACATGCCAGACATGCAGATAGACACACACACACACACACACACACACACACACACGGACAATTTGCACGATATGAACAGAAAGGAAGTCAAAACCAAGATTCACTGCCCTTGCACTGTGTATTAGATTAAAATTAACAGAGGAAGCCGGGCGTGGTGTCGCATTCCTGTAATCCCAGCGGCTCAGGAGGCTGAGGCAGGAGGATCGAGAGTTCAAAGCCAGCCTCAGCAAGTGAGGCACTAAGCAACTCAGTGAGACCCTGTCTCTAAATAAAATACAAAATAGGGCTGGGGATGTGGCTCAGTGGTCAAGTACCCCTGAATTCATTCCCCAATATTTATAAAAAAAAAAAAAAAAATTGAAAGGACTAGTAAAATTCAAGATTTCTGTAAATCAGTTCTGAATTATTCATCATATCCAAAAAATGACTGCATGTACTGTCTCCTCGCAGGCAGTGTTTGGAATTTTACCTGCACACTCGGAGCATGCTCGCCTCTGGGTACCATGGTGCAGGCCTGTGATCCCCACAGCTCAGGAGGCTGAGGCAGGAGGATCATGAGTTCAAAGCCAGCCTCGGCAATCTAGGGACTTCCTAATATAAAAAATAAAAAGGAATAGGATATGGCTCAGTGGAAGAGTGTTCCTGGGATAATCCCCAGTCCCACAAATGAAAGAGCAAGCGTGCGGGCAGAACGCACGCGTGTGTCAGCTCTGTGGAGCCCTCTGCAGAGTGAACAGCTGCTCTCAGAGCCTCTCTCCTGCTGAAATGAAACACCATGTTGCTTCACACAACAGCAAACTTGTGACTAAGGCAAAGGTCTTCCCTGCTGGGAGGAAGGAGCCCAGGGGACCCTGTGCCTTCGAGCCAGGCCTTCAACACATACAAGGGTCAGTCCACACACATGATGCCATGTGTAGCTTTCACATTCGACCTTTGGACTTCTTAAAGGACATCTGTATGATTTCTTGGATAAAACACAATTGAAGTGAGTCATTTCCTCTCTGGGTGATTTTTTTCACAATATTTTTTAAAGTCCTCATAGTTGCAGTTACTCATTCATCAAACATTCTGGAGAAGTTTTTCATTCTGAATAGGGAAACTATTGATTAAGGCACCTCAGCTTTCCTCATCCTTCAGGCTACACTTAAAGCCTTAGAGAGACTCTCCCAGAGAAGCCCATCAGCCCAGCAGCCAGGATCCATCTTCTGGATCTTTCCTGGCTGTGCCCCACTGCCACCCTAGGGGCTGAGGCAGCAAAGGGCTCAGTGCTCCAGGCACTGACGTCCGTTTGTCCTTTTCACACATCTCAAGAGTCAGCTTCACTGGAAGCCACCCTGAACCCCAGGCAATCTTGCTGGGACACACCATCTGTCCACCTCTGCAGGGGGACCACCTGGGCTTGGAGCTCAGCTGCTCTCTCCAGCTGTGTGACCTTGGACAACACCAGTAAATTTCCTGAGCCTCGGTTTCCTCATCTGTAAAATGGAATAAATGAGCACCTCCTTGATGAAACTGGAAGGGATGAGATATTTTAATAGATGCAAAATTATACAGAATTTATATTATTCTAGGTGTAGAATAATACTGGGTATCACGCAGCAGGCTTTGCCTTGGCCCATACCACATGCACTGGCTCTACCTCTCTGTGACTGCTTCCCCAGCACATCGTGTTCTTTAAAATCATGCCTCATCACTTCACTGTCACCAGCATCAGAAAATGGCCTGGCATGGGGAAAATATTTTTCTGAGAATGCGGAATGAATGACATTAAAATGTTTATAGCAGTTCAACTCATAATAGCCAAGTTATGGAATCAGCCTAGGGGCCCATTGACAGATGGCAGGATAAAGAAAATGTCTACACACCACAGACACACACACACACACACACACACACACACACACAGAATGGAGTACTATCCAGTCATAAAGAAGAACAACACTGTGTCATTTGCAGAAAAATGGATGGACCTGAAGACCATCATTGTGAGTGAAATAAATCAGACTCACTGAGAAAAGTATCATGATTTCTCTTAGCTAAGGAAGTTACAGGGAAAAAATGGGGGACTAAATAAAATACAAATTAGGGCTGGGGATGAAATATAGAGCAGAAACAGTAAGGCAGAGGAAGGGCCTCTGGGAAGGGAGGAGAGGAAGGGGAAGGCCTTGGAAGCAAAACTGATCAAATTACTTTTTTCCATACAAATAGTCCACCATGAAGCCACCATTCTGTATAATTAACATGCACCAATTAAAAAATGGGAAGAGCCAGGCAATATATGTACACCTGTGATCCCAGTGACTCTGAAGGATGAGGCAGGAGGATCACAAGTTGGAGGGCAGCCTCAGCAACTTCACGAGGCCCAAAGGACTGGGTTTAATCCCCAGTCCTAAAAAAATAAATAAAAATAAAAACAATAAATCAATTATTAAATTCCAGTTACCCTGTCCCAAAAGACAGTGTGACATCCTGACTGCCTGAGAAAACAAGCACCTGATTCCACACATCAACCGTCCTGCGTCACTGAGGATTTTCTGAGAGCAGAGACAGACTCTATCCAAGCCACACGGCTGGAAGCTGTCATTCCTAAAAACAAATGCATTCTCCAAAAATTCAGGATTACTTAATCCTTATAAATAGAACACTCCTTCTCTGACTACAACATACGTACGGGGCAGAAGCAGAACAAGTTTGGAAGACCAGAGGTGCCGCTGTTAGAGCTGAAGGCTGAAGGCACAGGCGTTAGGCCTGCTGGTAACCCCCACCCCGTCCCCCGCTGTCTACACCACCTTGTTCTCTCAAGGACAGAGGCTGAAACTTCTCCAGAGGCTCATTTCCTCTCAAGGTGCTAGATCAGGAGCCCAGGCCAGAGAGCCCACGCCCCAGCAAGTCCCACGGCAGAAGACAGAGAGCAACCACCCAACATGGGTGCGGGGGAGCAGTGCTTCCAGGAAGCCCCAGCAGGCCGGGCCACACAGCTGGCCTCCGACGCCAACTGGGTCTGGTTTTCCCATCAGCCCTTCACTTCAGAACAGGTCCTGGGACAAAAGCTCCGCTTTTACGCAGCTGTTTGGCAGCAAAGGATTCTCCATTTCTCATGTCCTTATTAGCCACTGTCATTGGCCTCGCAGTGGCCATCTAGTATTGTCTTATACAAACTGAAGCACATCAAAGAAGATGTTAAATAAAAATAATATTGGAAGCCCATGGAATAAAAATGCCAAGGTGACAAGATTTGGCCAGCGCTGGATGAATGGCTTTGGAGTCGCCTGCAGACCTCAACATGCTCTGCAGCAGCAGCACCCAGTGTGACCCTAGGCCACTCCAGTTTGCCCAGGGTCACTTGTCTGTGATGAGGGAAGGTCTGGGACAACTGCAAACCAGGCTGACATCCTTGTCTGGTATCACTGATGTCAGGCCTGTGCCCGGTGCTCAGTGGACTCACACATCTAGCAAGGTTCAGAAGACCTCCTTCAAGGACACACCCACAATGACCAGAGTCCCCCCATCAGGCCCCGCCTCTTAAAGGGCCAGCATCTCCCAAGAGCACCCTCCCGAGAGCAAGCCTGTGATGAAACAATCAGGCGTTTACTATTTCATACCTAAAAGTAAATGTTCTGAAGGCTCTTGAGAAGGAGCACAAACATACAAACACACCAAAACCAGAAAACTGCCAGGACATGAAGTAAAACTGCATTAAGAAAATTGACCTGAAAATGTTAGGTGACTCTGTGACCAAAAACAAAGACACACCAAGTACCCCTCTGCAATGAGATCACGGCTCTGTGCTTCCACCAGGGGGCTGACATTACCACAGCCGTGACAGGGCGATGCTGGGCATGTGGACTTGGCCCACGGGCTTGTGCCCCAGCATAACCCAGCAGACTTCTTCCTTTCTTGAGGAAGTCTTGCCGTGGAGAAAACGTCAGTACATCACAAAGACACGTGCCATGACACAGGACAG
Organism: Geosciurus inauris; assembly: GCA_004024805.1. Lineage (NCBI taxonomy): Eukaryota > Metazoa > Chordata > Mammalia > Rodentia > Sciuridae > Geosciurus > Geosciurus inauris. The sequence continues at coordinate 10,146 of PVHX01006200.1, forward strand.
GGAGGCTCATGCCTCGCATTCGGATTTCCAGCTTTACGGCCTCGTGGAAGACGAGTAGCCACGGATGTGGTCACGCGGCTGTGTGGGCAGAGACTCTGACCAGAATGTTTGAAATGACAGTAAGCTCTCAGCGCGTCAGGATGAAACCTGTCTCTTCCCACCTTTTAAAGATGTGAACTAGACAGCCAGACTCGCTGATCCGATCCTTACGTGTCCTGGTGTTTGTAAATGTCCTAATACTCCTTTGCAAGGACGGATCGGCACTTTTTCTGTGGATATCTTTATACATCTCTGCACAGAAGAGTCTGGAAATATGAAATATTAACAGTGGCTAAAGCAGTAAGGATGACAGTGGCTAGCTCCATAGGGAGATGACAGGAAGACTTTTCTTCTTTTTGCTTCTCTACATATAAGTGTTTCTATCCTTGATTCTGCTCATGTCATAAGAAACAAAGATCACAGTCATAACAGGGTCACAGAAGTTCAGCCATTTAAAAACATGGTCAAGAGCTCCACACAACTAAGGGCCCACGTGAGTGACAAATGGCCAAGGGGCCCCATGAGCTGCCCAGAATGACAGACAGACCGACTCGGAGGGTTGAAGAAGGGGTCATCCTAGGACACAAGGCCCCTCCCTGCCCAGCATCCACCTGCACACCCACAGCTACGGGGTCAAGCAAAGAGACTGCCAGGCACGTGTTCATTCTGGAACATTCTATAGCAGAGAAGCCGTGACGCACAGAGAGGTCTGCCGTCCACAGCTCGTGGACCCTGCACTTCCCTCCCAGGGCCTGCTCCAGCACCGCCTCCTGTCCCCACGTCTCCTCTCACGGCTACCCTGTCCCTCCCTCAAGAGAACATCTTCCATGGTCTAGAGCTGGCCAGGCCAAGGCCTGCGTGCTCACACGATCTCCCCTTCATCCCTGCGGTCACCTCTGCAGCGCCTTTCACTCTTCTGCCAAGAGATGTCAACACGTCGCAGCTTTTGTTTATAAACCATGAGGGTCATCCAAAGCAGCCCCTCCCTCAGGCCTCCTAACCCCCGGAGCAGTGTTCTTGCCTGACCACGCGACCACCTTGCTGTGGTGTCAGGAGAGAGCAGCTTCGGTGGAACATTCTCTGTGCTCACTGCCCAAGGCTCGGGTCTCACAGGCCCTGCACCAGGGTTGCAAGCCACACAGGCACCTCCCTCCTGCAGGCGGTGGCAGGACGTGAACACGCGGATGACCGGATGACCGACCGGGTGGGAGATCGCAGCTCCTCCCTCCTCTGCCCCCAAGCAGGGAGGTGAGACACAGCAGGCCTCCCGTCCCCTCTCCCAACACTGGTGCACAGGCCCCTCCCCACTCAAGAGATCTCATCACAGCCAAAGCCACAGGGCCGAGTAGGAAGACTCATGGCAGAACTGGGGCTGGGGCTCAGTGATAGAGCACTTGCCTGGCATGTGTGAGGCACTGGGTTCGATCCCCAGCACCACACAGAAATAAATAACTCAAATAAAGGTATTGTGTCTATATATACATACATATATATATATAAAGATTCACTTCACTGCACATGACAGACGACAACAGTGACTTTGAAAAGTAGTAACAGTGGCTTAAAAACAAAGGGACATGAACAGACACTTCTCCAATGGAGACTCACAAATGGCCAATGTGCATGGCCACCAGGACGCTCAGCAACAGTGAGAGCCTGCTGCACACTCACTGGGATGGGCGCCGTCGAATGAAAACCTAAACAAGACGTGAGTCGGAGAGGACGTGGGGACCCAGGCCCCTCCCAGTGCCTGCTGTGCGGACAGAACGATGGTCCTTCACAGATGCAGACACGCAACCACCAGGTGACCAGCCACTCCCCTTCTGGGTGGGGCTCATGCAGACCCTGCACACCTGCGTTCATGGCAGCTTTGTTCACAAGAGCCAAAGGGTGGGAATGACCTGAACATCCATCATGAGGTGGACAGAGGGTACCGCCAACTGTCAGTGCCCTGTCTGCCTGCCTTGAACACAGGAGTGACATTCTGGATGGACTTGCAGCGTGGACGGACCCAAGGACATCACACTAAGTGGAACAAGCAGGTCACAAAGGACAAACGGTGCACACTACTGCTTACACTGAGTACACGGCAGAGGCACACTCAGGGACAGATGCAGCCCCAGGACTACCAGGGCCCCAGGAGAGGGCAACAGGGAGCTATGCTTTCATGGAGATGGTTTCTGTGTGGGATGATGATGAAAAATTCCCAGAAATGCGCAATGGTGATAAATGATAGGCCACATGATATTATAAATGTGTTTGATGCCCCTGGACTATACTCTTAAAAATAGGTAAGGCGGTAAAATGTATGTTATGTATATTTTACTGAAATAATTTCTTTAATAATGGTGTCTTACACCATATCGAAACAAGCAAGTGAGACCTGCTGCAATTATCAGGGACCAGCCTCCTGGCTGGAGGAGCATCCACCTTAATATGCAGCTTCTTCTTTGTGACCCAAGATGGCAGCTCCAACTCCAGCCATCACATCAGCTATCCAGCAACAAGTTGGGGGAAGGGAAGGACAGGACTACTCCTCTCCCTTTAAAGACCATCCTGAGAAGTTGGGCCTTCCCCCAGGGATGCTTCCTGGAAGTTGCACATGGCCCTCTTCACGCATCCTAGTGGCCAGGGCACAGTCCCATGGCCACCTGGTTGCAGAAGAAGCTGGGCCACGTGGGCTTTGTCTGGGCCCCCACCCTCTCAGCCACATTCCCGAGTTCTGGCAGTGAGGAGGAACAGACAGACGGGCACTGAGAACCAATGCCATCTGTGCCCATCTGAGGAAGTCATCTCATGGGCAACCTGCGCTCAGCACAGCTCTGTGTTCCCAGGTCAGGGGCAGAAAGGGGGAGCTTCCAGCAAGCGCCAGGACGGAGCAGCTGCCTCGGTGATGGGCTCACTGTGCAGCACACAGGAATGCGCTCCCCAGAGCGTGTGCTGTACAGTCAGCTCTTCACCCTGACCCTAAGGAAGCCACCCGGTCCAGGACAAAGGACCACTTCCTCTCCCTCGACCTGTCCATTCTGCAGAATCAGAACCAGCTGGAATAACAGGACACCTAAAGCTCTGGCAACCTGGGCTGTGCCGAGCGATGGCGGAGGCCAGGCAGTGCCCGCTGGCACATTCCGGACCATTCTGGAATGTACCGAACATGAGCTTTGCCACAGAGGGGGCTGCTCCCCTGGAACACTGCCCTCACTCCAAGTGTACCCCCCCCAGGAAAGAGCACCCTCGAAACACCCCAGTCCCTACACTTCACTTGCCCTTGGTTGAGAATTTCCGCAGGTCAAGCGCATGGCTTTGCATAGCCACAGAGAACCGAGTTCTTATGAGTCACAGAAAATTTGGTTCCAAAAAAAAAAAGGAATCAGGAAGAATCAGTAACACTCCAGGCCCACACGTCTCGTCTCTCTAAAGCGCACTGGGGGAAACCGGGTGTTCATATTCTGCTGCTGCTGTATATGTCCTTCTCAGCAGAGAAGAAATAGCCAACAGCCCCGAAGACTTTGATAGCCCTTGTCCTTTACGGGATTGCGTGGTCCCAATTTCGACCCCCTTTTACTACCTTTGCACAAAATCCACGTCATCCTCAGTGACACCGGAATGACCCTAGGCTTCTGTTAGTGCACACCTGATCCTCTTGCCGGGCCTGCCCCAACTTAGACGGTGATCTGCAGATAGAGGCCAAACGGTCTCCCACCCCCATTCTCATCTCCTGAGCCAGGGCCATCGCACCCTCTCATCCCCTGGATCTCCTGTCTCCTACCAGGAGTCTCAGACTTGCAGCCTACAAACAAAACCCTACAGAAGGTGCTAGAAGGAGCGCTGCCTTGGGAAAGCCAGCTAAAGCAGCTTCTCCAGTCAGCACTGCGTCTGCGTCTCCCTTACAGTCAGCCTGCGACACTCTGAACCCCGTCCTAACATGTACTGTCCACCTGGGAGGACAGCACACCCCACATGGTGACGTCCGCCCCCAGGAGTGTGGCACTGCAGTCACAACACGGGAATCTGTTACCACTGCCCAGACTCAAGCATGGATTCCATGACCCACCATCATGGGGCTCACCCGAGCTGACCAAACGTCCAAGGCCTCACCCACGAACGAGGGTGGTACAAGAGCCTCCAGGGCCCAGGGGCCAATGAGCCCAGGAGGAGGCTCATGACACCACCAATCACCAGAGAAACACAAATCCAAGCCATACAGGGATGCTGCCCCCCATCCTTCAGGATGGATGCTATTTTACAAGGAAAGAGAAAGCGGGGTGAGGCCATGGGGAAGTGGTGCGACCACTCTGGAGAACAGTGTAGGGGGCTCAGAACTCCAAAACAGAGCTACCACGTGACCCAGAAGTCCTGCTTCTGATTGTATATACCCAAAAGATGTGTGCATACCCGTGTCCTCAACAGCACTGTTCACACCAGCCGAGAAGCAGAAGCAGCCCACTGTCCACTGACCGAGGAAGGCATAAAGTCGAATGCACCCGTGCAATGGAAGCAGGTTCAGCTGAGAAAGGAAGGAGCTCAGTGCCCGCGACAGCACGGGTGGCCTTGAGGACACGGTGCCCCTCACACGCGCCAGTCCCAAGACCACAAGTATTATATGATTCACTGATGCGAGGATCCCCAAGGGGCGGGGGTTGGCGAAACGGAGCACAACGGTGCTGACCCACAGTGCAGAGGTGGAAGGGGCTGCGGCTCAGGGGGCAGAGCTCCAGAGGTGCAAGGTTCTGCAGATGTGCCTCAGAACAATGTGAATACACTGGACTCCGTGGAGCCAAGGGACACTTGAAGAGGGCTAAGATGCCAGGCGCCATGACACACAATGGTATTCTCAGCTGCCAGGGAGGCGGAGGCACGAGGATCCCAAGTTTGAGGCCAGCCTAGGAAGCTTGGTGAGACCTTGTCTCAAAATCTACAAAAAGAAGCCGGGTGCAGTGGCACACGCCTGTAATCCCAGAACATTGGGGGCTGACACAGGAGGATCACAAGTTCAAAGCCAGCCTCAGCAATGGCGAGGCACTAAGCAACTCAGTGAGACCCTGTCTCTACATAAAACACAAAATAGGGCTGGAGATGTGGCTCAGTGGTCGAGTGCCCCTGAGTTCAATCCCCGGTACCCAAAAAAAAACCAAAAATCTACAAAAATAAAAACGGCTGGGGATGTGGCTCAGGGGTACAGCACCCTTGGGTTCAATCCCCAGCACCACACGCACACAATGACTAAGATAACAAGTTTTTATCACAATTTAAAAACTCATAAAATATATGTCCCCACAGCATACAACACTGGCTGGCAAGGTGAACACTCCAGAAACGTCACCACCCTCACCTCTGCGATCAGTGAGGTTCCTCGGGACATCAACATGCGGACCACTCCATGTCTGATTTGATCTTTAGTTGGTCTCTCTGGGATTTCGTTTACTATTTTGTATTTCAGGTCTTCTCCGTCGTCCGTATTGTTCTCTAAGACTGTCTCAGTTTTCACGTCTACTTTAACATTACTCATTATTAAGACAACAATAAAACGTATAAAATGGACTTTGAAGAAAACCATCGTCTGCAGCTCCTTCAATCTCGTGACACCATCTTGGGTCTTGGGCTGCTTTGCTTGCTTGGGGTTTTCAGGGTCCTTCCTTTTCCTGAACAACACAGACTTAGAAGCCGTCAATGTGATGAAAACATGTCACTGTCTTCACCGTCTTCACTGGCAGAAGAATGGACCTGCCCTGAAGCTGCTGCCTAGAAAAACCATGTCACAAAAATCTGACTTCCCCAGATGTCCCGGGGCCCCTTCTCCACATGGTTTTCTAAGAAAAGCAATGATCGAATAATACGTCCAGAAAAATAAAACCAACCTCTGAGGGCTCCAAAACCACACTGTGTGAAACAGGGTCAAAAGAGCTCGTCCCATTTTAAGCTCTCTGAGAATACACGGGTATCAGTCCACTGTTCATTTATCCAGCTTTGAAATCATTCAGTCAATATCTGCTACAGAATCTCTATGATCCAGTACCACTCCAGGTATTCATCGGCCCAGCTGTGACCCAAACCAGAAGGTGAAAGCAGACACACGGAAGGAGACTTTCCAGGTGGGCACCTGGAACACCACGTTGACGGGCACCCAGTGGGCTGTCTTAGGACAGAGTAGTTCCCTGTCCCTGAGAATACAGAGGAAAAGGAAATGCAAATACCAAGAAGGTAAAGAAGAAACTTCCACGTGAGGTTCTAAGCATGGTGCTTAGAACAACATTCATCTAGCCCTCTCCTGGCCACAGCCTCCCCGAGTCGGGTTGTAAAACAGGCTGAATGCGCTCTTAGAGTGACTTCAGGGTAGAAGTCACTTCACCTCTACCAGAAGAGCTTCACTGCTGACTTTCACCGGGCCTGAACAAAGACCCAACACTGCACTGTCGTGAACACAGACACACGGTAAATCTATAATTTTACCTATATTAAAGAATCAGCTCGCAGCAGGGTGCGGTGGTGCACACCTGTGATCCTAACAACTCAGGAGTCTGAGGAAGGAGGATCACAAGTTCGAGGCCAGCCTCAGCAACTGAGCAAGACCTTGGCTCAAAATAAAATATAAAAAGGGCTGGGGTGCAGCTCTGTGGTAACATCAATCACACAGCACCTCACCTGGACAGTGCCCTGGAGTTCCCTTCCCTACATGCTTCCTTCCAGCCTTAGAAAAATCACGAAGATAATTGCTAGAACTCGGGAGCAACCAAGGTCCTTCAACAGGTGAATAGATAAACCAGCTGGGATACCCCTAGATGACGAAATATTAGTTAGCAGTGAAAATGAGCTCGCAGGCCTTGAAAAGACAGAGGCCTGTGAAATGCACATTGGTAAGTGGAAGAAGCAGATCTGAAGACACTGTGCTGCATGATGCCTGCAGAACATTCTGGAAAAGGCAGAACTGTGGAGACTGGCAAAACACCAGAGGCCAAAGGTCAGAGTGGAGAGGGCAGGGATGATCAGGTGGAGCTCGGGAGTTTTGGAGCCATGAAGCTATTCTGCAGGACACTGTAAGGGTCACACACGACAGCATGCATTGTCCACACCCACAGAATGCTGACCTGAACCACAGACGTCACTACTGATCACCTCTGGACACCGGCTCATAGATGGTAGCCCGCACATCACACCAAAAAATAAAAACAAAAACAGTCCAAGACACCAAAAAACAACTAACCAGTTATATGCAAAAATGAACAGAAAAGGAATTATGAAATGAAGAGGAATCATAAAAAAATTTCTCAGGCATGACGTCTTCAAGGAAATAATAATAAAGGTGTCAAGTTCTCATTTCTCAAAACCAAGAACCTGTTACAAAAGAAGTCACTGATATTTTTAAAGCACTGCTCTTTTTCAGTGCTGGGGACGGAACCCAAGGCCATACCCAGGCTAGGCAAGCGCTCTACCACAAAGCTACACCCCAGCACTTTTCTTATTTTAGTTGGAGGCAGGATCTCATCAAGTTGCCAAGGCTGGCCTTGAACTCACAATCCTCCTGCCTCAGCCTCCGCGCAGCTGGAAGATCACAGGTGTGCACCTCACCCCGAGCTCAACTGCAGTCATAACTTTTGGTGCAAAATCCAAAGCGGCGACACACAACTCTGCCGCAACCTTTTCTCTGCTCAGGAAAGGCTGAGTGTGGGACTGACCATGGGGTCACAGGGGCAGTCATCCCCTCTGGCTGTCACTGTGTATGTCAAGCGTGGTCGGCCCCAGCGTGACCATGGTTAGGTGGGCAACAAGGGGCTGGGCTGGAGCCCGGCATTGCCAACCACCAGCTCCACAATGTGGCCCTTTCTCTGCTTTCTCAGACCAGAGATGGACAGCAGGAAGCAGCCAGCAGCAACCCGCCAGCCTCCCAGGGAAGAGGAGGTCCAGGTGCGGCTGGGGTCAGACCAGCAAAGGAAGGGCAAGGGAGGCTGGCTTCCAACAAGGGTTTCTGCTTTTTTGCTTTCTTTTAATGGAGAGGCTACTTGACATCTTGGACTTTGATGCACAATTTTATTTGAACAAAGAGTTCCTCAGCTTAAGAAAAAAGTGACATCTGGTTTCCTTCCCTGAAGTCATCTGCTCAGGCCGAGGGATAAAGCACCTGTGGGTAGACAGCACAGGGAAGCTGGGAACATGAGAACCCCAGAGGCTTCTTCTCATTTCTGAGGGGATTATCGGGGAAGAATGTGCTTTGGCTGCTGGAGACCCATCCAACATCCCAGCTCCCACCTTGGCTGCCGCAGCGATTCTACAGAATGTTATCCAGAGTGCTCCCTCCCCATCCCAGGGGCCTGCAGAGCCACCAGAAAAGAGATTCTGCCAGCCTGAGTTCCTGGGGCCCCATGGCCTAGGCTGGCTATGCACTGACAGAGCCGTCCCTCGGCTCAGAAGAAAGCAAATGTTTATTCAAAATGATTCCTATGAAAATAGTGGCTCTCAAGTTACACAAGACTTGAAATAAAGTAACGCCCCACACAGGGGAAAGAGGCTATTGATCATCACCCATCAGACTTGGGACCCCAGGCCAGGCCGGTGGTGACAGTCTGTTCTTGACTCAGACCTGGATGAAGACCAGCTGCCCCAGGCATAGACTTTTTGCTTTCCAGTCCATGTACAAAGCATCCCGAGGCCACTGCCTTCCCGGAGTCCACAGCCCCTGCAGCACATGTGTGCCTGTGTTGGGGACTCAGTTCTCTGAGGGTGTCACTGCATACCCTTCCACAGAAACTTGCCAAAGAAAATGAGCTATCTGCAAATTGGTAAAAAATAAGTTTGATTCAGAGCCTAAGGAACCACCATGGATTCCCCACCAAGAGGAACACCTAGCTGTCCAAAGTAGTCTTTCCACAGGTTTGGGCTCAATGTCTTTAAAAGCTACTATGGCGTGGCAGAGAGCACATCCACACTGGAATCAGACATCACACCATCAGCAGTGTGTCCTCAGAAGGTCACTCAATGTCTCTAAACTCCACTTCCCTCCATGAGGACAGCAATGTCTGCCCAGCAAAGTTGTGACCACTGTGTCACTGTATACGAGATCCCAAGAAATTACCACGGCCATGATGTTAATATTATCAATCATTTTAATCATTAATAGTATTAGTGATGAAAAAGGATTTTTAAATAATTGTTTTCACTTACTATCAACCTGACATGGTATCTGCCTGACTTGTTCTGTGCTCACTCTTGTATTCTCTTTTATTTTCACCTATTGGCTTTACACTGTGGCTCTCACAGGCTCTGTTTGTGAACACACATGTGTTCCTGACGGGCTTTCTCACTGGTCCCTTTGGACTCTTCTTCTGGGGTCCATATAATAAGAGCAGGACACTCAGGACTGCAAATATGCTAACTAGACAAGTTCAAGACCAGGGAGCTCCCCTTGCATGCACACCCAGGAGCATAGCTGCAGGGCCTGGCAGAGGGAACCAAGGTCTGAGCTGAGGGTGGCAGATGGCACAGGCAGCTTTGGAAACACAGCAAAGGGGGAGCTCTGGGGAGGAGGACCCGGACATGGGACAGTTAAAAAAAAAAAAAAAAAGGACTCGTATGTTATCTGAGATCTTCTCCAACAGCAGGAGCAGAATCGGGGGCAGTGTGCAGACAAGATCCTCTTGTTCCCTCAAGACAGTGTCGTGGTCCAAGGCTCGGACTCTCCATGAGCCAGTCTAGGTGCAAAGTCCAGCTCACACATGTCTCCCCATGAAAAAGCAGCAAGTCACTCAGTGATTCCAAGCCCCGGGTTTCTCTTTCATGAGTGGGGGAACCACAGGCCCTTCCCATCCAGTGGCTAAAAAGATCAGATGAGCTGATTCCGAAACCCATCATCCTATGGTGTTGGCCTGCTGGTGATCATCATGCCAGGCTCCACAGATCCAGCCCCCAGAGCTGCGAGGCTCCATGTACAATGCAGTACTTGTGTGCGAAGACCGCAACGCACTTCATCTCTAAAACACGACATGTCTGGTTGAAAAATGGCAGAGCCTTTGCTCACCTTCAGAAACATCACAAAAACTGGAAACTCACATGGGCAAAAAGAAGAAAGAGCACACAGCTGCCTGTAGGAGATGGACACAGTTTGGAAGATGAGAAGCAAGTGGGTAAGTGGCAGCTGACACTGGGGACCTGAGTAGCAGGGGAGGGAACCGAGAGAGAGAAAGGTGATTTACACCATGAGAACAGAAGGTTTGGGAATCTAAGGGCCACTGCCTTGGGATGCAGGGTGAGGAAGGGACCGATATGACAGTGGGTGCAGGAAGCAAGTCCAGGGCCCCTCCCCTCCTGTGTCCCCTTCCTGACCCACTGCAGCCAGGTCACTATCAATCCTGTGCCCTAGCAGGCAATTCAAGGTTCCTCTCCAGAGAAATCAGGGACTCCAGGCTCCCCAGGCTGTGAGGATGAAGCACTATACTGCCAAAGGAAATTAAATGAAGGGAGAGACCCTGCCCCAGAAGAGGTCTCCACCTGACCTTCCCAACATGGTGGCAGAACTCTAATGTAACTCTCCCAACATGGCTGCCAGACTAAAAACCCTCAGCCTCATTTTACCACCTCCCTACAGCAGCAGATGAGGGACTCTTCAGACATACTGATCAGCCCAAATGTCAGAGCTACAGGGACCACCACTTGCTGGCCCCAGGGACACCACAGGCCTCTGCTCCCATCATAGCACCCACCATCAGCTGTGAGACCTCACCCTGATCTGAGCATCCCCAATGGTCACATGCCGGCAGCCTGGTCTCCAGTGTGACATTATGAAGGTGGTGAGACCTTTGGGAGGTGGGATTTGGGGCAAGGTAATTAGCTCGTGGAGGCACCACCCTAGAGTAGGGTAATTAAGCCATGCAGCATCACCCTCATGAAGGGTGGAGCCAGCTAGTTCTTGAGAAAACAGACTGTTATAAAGCAAAGTCTCCCACAGGTTTGGCCTCTTCTGCATAAGGCCAATTCCCTTTCCATTCTCCACACATTGTGACACAGCCAGAGGTCCTTGCTGGGACACCAGAACCATGCTATTTGAACCCTTCAGCCACCAGGAATGTGAGCCAGCCAAACCTCTTTTCTTAAAAAGTACCCAGGCTCAAGTATTTTGTTCCAGCAACAGATAATGGACTAAGGTGCATTCTTATTATGGTCAATAGCCAAGGACCATCAGATCTATGAGAAAAACTTCCATAGGAAGGTAGTGATCAAAAAACAACCAAGGAAAACCTAAAACAAAAAGAGATGTCAGGAAGCAGGAAAAAATGTTTTAACTTGTTAAAACACACACATACATATCATTAAGACCCTAGAGATAAAAACAATGCGTCCATTTACTTTCTTAATGAGGCTTTGAAAAAAGAATCGGAAAGGAGAGTCAATATCTAACTAATCAGAGTTCCCCAAAAAAAGGTGATATTAAAAACTGGAAGGGAAAATGATCAAGGAAATAATACAGAAAACTTCCCACAGCTGAAAGGACATGAAAGACAGCGGGGCCTGCTGAGACCCAACACAAGAAAAGGAAGGCCAAACCCAGCCCGTCGCCAAGAGACTCCAGGACACCAAGACGAAAGGGAAAGACCTAAAATGTTCAGAGAAGAAACGGGAACTAGGAGGTGTCCATGCTGGGCCTCTCAAGGGCAGTTAGAGCTGGAAGTCAATGCAGCCTCACTTTCCAGACCTAGAGGCAAACAAGAACTGGACACCCAAAGCACCAACACCAGGAGCGGCACAACACCCAGGTGGGCAGTGTGACCTGGGGACAGGGAGTCCAACAAGGGCCAAAAGGACCCTAGGACACCAGGGGTGGAGACTCCAGGACAAGAGCCACCGGAGGCAGCCAGCTCAGTCTGAGAGCACAGGGTCCTCAGAGAGGTCCCTATCCCCAAGAAAGAACCTGACGGAACACCTCATTCACTGCCGCACTGAAGGAGAGCCGAGCAGGCTGGGAGTCCTACGGACGACACTTGGAAAACCATGAACTCCAAAATCACACAAAGATGTTCAGTCCGGGGGAAAAACCACAGCATAACCACAGCGCACCAGGTGGCTCAGCTCTAAATAATACTTACGTGGTTCTAATAATGTGCAAGTGCATATTAATTTAACCAGCAGCATCGTTTGCCTACATTGGGAAGGAAGGCGCTGGGGGCGAGGACGCGAGCTCAATTCTCTGCTTCCTTAGCAGGAAATTAACAGTCAATGCAAAGCCCATGAAGAAGCCCATGAGCTGGGACCCATGGCCATGGGGCAGACTGCAAGCAAAGCCCCTGGGGACAGGAGCCACCCCTGGGGAACCAGAAACAGCACCTGCGAAGGTGCAGACAGACCACTGCTATTTTTCATAAGCTCCGAAATTCTAACTTTCACAACTATGTACAGGTATTATTATGAGAAAAATAGCGATTCCACTAGAAAAGTGTCAAAACTTGTAGAGGATCTTCATGGTGAACCCACGTCAGGCCGCGTGGGTTTGCAGCGGCTTCTGAGGATCAGTTCTGGAACTGCAGAAAGCACGACGCCCCATTCTGTAGGACAGCCCCTGCTCACTGCTGCGGGTAGAATGTTTGTGTCCTACACAAATTTGTACCTGGAAATCCTAACCCCAGGTGGTGGCACTGGGAGGCATGGCCCTTGGGAGGTCAACAGACCGCGAGGGAGAAGCCCTCGTGAATGGGATCAGAGCCCTTATAGAAGGTCCCCCTGAAAACTACCTCCCATCATCCATTATGTGAGGACACAGTGAGCAGATGTCCTCTATGAGCCCTTGACCTTGGACTTGTGACCTCCACAACTGTGAGCAGCAAGTTTCTGTTGTCTATAAGCCTTGCAGCTTTTGCTGTTTTGTTACAGCAGCCAGAAGAGACTAAGACAGTCCTCCTCAGTGCTGCACACCGCCAACTGAGGCAGTCTTTCCAAACCACGCATGGGGAGAAAGAGGCGCCAAACCCACTCCCTGTGTCACCTTAGTGGCCTGGGCGTGTCACAAAACAAACCAAGCAAAGCCAGACAGATCCGTGCAACTATCTGACACTAGACAACCCCTCCCCAAAAGAACACGCTAATTTTCTCATCCTTTGCTTTGTGAAAGGCTTAAGGCTTCAAGTTCAAATTCATTTTGTAAAACTTCTGAATGGCAATTTACAGACTATATGAGAAGATCCCACAATTTCACTCTCATTTGTATCCCGGTTGGGTAAACTACAGCATGGTTTGTAACGGAGACTCTGACCCATGCAGTCATGAGAATACAGGTTCCTGGACCCCACCCCAGCACAGCCAGATTTAACGGCCTGGAGCGTGGCGGGAGCACCTGGGCTCTGCACCCCAGATTGAGGACTCCTGGCTAATGACACAGACAACTGGAAACAGCCTGAAGCCTCAACAGAAGGGGATGGGGATGGACAGATGTATGGGGAGCAGGCCTACAGTGGAAAACTGGATCATTTTAAAGTCACGTGGCATAAAAACAAATTTTCATCAAGCACATTTAACAACACAAGGGCCATTTATGATACACTGTTAAATAAACAAAATAGGTTGTAAGAATGCATTCTAGTATAATCCCCCGTGTGGGGTGTATGTATGTAAGAGTAGCCACTGTTCCGAAATTAAATGCATTACTTACTGGAAGAAATTATGTCTGAGTGCTGAAAGATTTCAGGATGTTTAGACATCTGAATGCTCTCTAATCCCATCAGGAACAGAAATACTACTGACATCCCTTCTAAAATTCACAGATGCACAGATGGACCGTTGACTCCTAAGTTTCCAGCACACTACCCTGTTCCTGTAGACCTCGCCTTTACCCTTCCCCGCCCCAGCCGGTGAATGCGTGGCCCTGACCTCCCACTCACAGCGGACTCCAGGGACTCCTGGGCCCTCGGGTCCCTGTCAGCCTCCGGTGGGAAAGAACTTCCCACAGGAGCTGCCATCCCCTGCCTCAAACCCAGCATGTCCCCACACTGTCACGCCCACTGTCCTTCTGCATCCACCTCCCCTGGTGTCAGAAGGAGCCGCTGTTGGACAACATCCAACATCCGGAAGCCAGCAGCTGGATCTGCCATGGTAGGAAAGAGAGGACCGACTCCCGGCACTCCTCCCTGAGTCCCAGCCCCGTGGAACCATTTGGCACCATCGCTCAGAGGGGCTGGGGTCATTGCACAGGGGTGGGGTGGGGACAGACAGGTATGTGTTTCCCAGGAGGAAGGGGCTGAGCCCCCGGCATGGCAGGACATCACGGAGGGCCCTGTCTTGGAGGAAATGGTGGCCAGAGAGCAACTGCATCCCCCCTCTGCTCACTTTTTTTTTTTTTTTACTGTTTCCTAGTTTATCCTAAAGCATGTTTCAAAGGACACAAAGAGGTGGCATAGGGTGAGGCAGGAGGGAGCAAGTGCCACCATCCAGGGAGCGCCACGTGTGCAGTACCCGGAAGCTCCCCGAGCTCTGCCTGTTTGGGTCCCTAGGAGGGTGTCAATACGAAGGCACAGCTGATCAGTCACTGGCCAGCGGCCATCCACTCTCCCATTGGGGGTGAGGCTGAAAGTCCCGACCCTCAGGTCCTGCCGGGGTCCTTCAGGGGACCGGCCCTCCTCCTGAAGCTCCCAGCATACAAAAAGGCAGCACTGTAGAGATTCCAAGAGTCTTAGGAGTTGTATGCCAGGAAATGTGGGTAAGAACCAAACATCCACCTCATCATGTCACAGTCCATCCCCATTCTCGGAATACAGTCCTATGGCATCAAAATGATATTGGAAGCTCAGAAGCTACTGGCACATTCCTGGGATCCCATCCACTCATTAGTCACTGGGCCGGTCCACCGTCTTGCATGGCTGCATCTGCCAGGGTGAGGTGGCTCAGGTTTGCAGGCTGCCCTTCCATCCTGCCGGCACAGTGGCCTCGGCACACCTGGAGGCACTGGGCGTCACTGCACGGAGAGACGTGGCCATCTCAGGCTGTCCACGAGAAAGGACCAAGTGAGCTGCAGAGCTCTCAATGGCTTCTTCAGAAGTTCCTGAAACTCCGGATACCAGCAGACAGGGAACAGAGACCCCACCCCAGACTCCTAAGGAATGAGCCTCACCGCGTGGCACGGTGTGAACTGTCTGCTCTGGGGTCCGGCCTCTTGCCAACTGGTAGCAATCATACAGGATGCTGGAGCACGCAGGAAATCTAAAATTAGGTTTTACTACCTATGTTGGAGGATTTATGGTTTAATTGGTAGTTTCAGGATTAAAACCCAAAGTGGGGGGAACAAAAACATCTTTTTGGACAAACCCAGCAAGCCCGCATGCCCTCCAGGAACCTCACCTGCAGAGCACAAGGCTCCAGTCTGCAAGGAACAGAGCACACAGCCTGCCTTCCTGGAGCCCGACCCTCGCCAAGGCCCAGAACACAGCGCTCCACGTTCCTTCTCCTCAACAGGCCAACCCGTGCTGTGTGCTGGGTCTTCAAACGTCACACAAACTCAGGTGTTCTGAAAAGCAAGGACCCCACTCGACTCAGTCTCCTCCCAGAAGCAACACTCCAAAGGCCCCAGAAGACTCCACCCACCATAAATGCAGTCTGTACCTGCTCACGGCTGTTCCCAGTGTTCAGAAGGCCTGGGAGAAACCTCCCCGGTCCCATTTCTGATCAATTTAAAAATAACTAAAGGGTGTGCTTCTGGGAACATCCCACCTTCAGAGAGATTCCAAGGTGAGAAATGAAGGGCGTGAGGTGTGTTAGCTGGTGAGGTAGGAAGGTGACACACTCTCCATCACCTGCCTGCAGGGAAGACACGGCTGGGTGCCCACAGGAGATGCCCGCTGCCAAAAGGAGCAGCCAGGGTGCAAATGGCCCCTGCTGCTCTGCTCCTCCATCCTTCCTTCCCACCCTCTCAGCAATCACCAGGAGAGTCTCTCTCTGGAGGGGTCCACAGCCACCTGCCCTCCCCTCTCAGGGTGGTCCCCAGGACCACTGTGAAATAGGAGACACAGCCCTGCAAAAGAGGAGAGATACAGAACGCAGAGAATGACTGGACCTCAGACTCACTAGGATTGAGTGTCCCCCCAAAAGCTCATGCTGAAAGTGGTGCAAACACTCTGGAAAGTGGAATAGAGATTCCTCAGAAATGGAACCACCATTTGGCCTACTTATCCCAGTCCTCAGCACATAACCAAAGGACTTAAAATCAGTATACTACAGTGACGCAGGCACATCAACGTTTACAGCAGCTCATTTCACAATAGCTAAGCTATGGAACCAACCTCAATGCCCTTCAACAGATGAACAGATAAAGAAAATGTGGTATATATACACAAAGGAATATTACTCAGCCATAAAGAAGAACGAAATGATGGCATTTGCCGGTAAATGGATGGATCTGGAGACTATCATGGTAAGTGAAATAAGCCAATCCCTAAAAACCAAAGGTCAAATGTTCTCTCTGACATGTGGATGCTGACTCACAATAGCTGGGTGGGGGGATGGGGAGAATAGAAGTTCAATGTATTAGACAAAAGGGAATGGAGGGGAAGGGGCGATGGGAACAGGAAAGACAGTTGAATGAATCAGCACAACTTCCCCAAGTTCATATGCAAATACACCACCAGGGTAACTGCACATCATGTACAAACACATCAATGGGAAGTTACACTCCATGTGTGGATGATATGTCAAAACACATTCTACTGTCATATATAACTAAAAAGAACAAATAAAAAAATTTTTAAAAAACTCATACTGAAATGTAATCCTCCTGTGAGGTATTAAGAGAGAAGAAACTGAATCCGGCTACAGTATTTCGGAAGTAATTAGAACCAGAGGAGGTCGTGAGGGTAGGGACCGTGATCTCATTAGTGGCTCATAAGAGGAGGAAAAGAGACCTGAGCTGGCACACCTGCTGTCACCAATGTTCTCTGGCCCTGTCACGATGCAGCAAGAAGGCCTCACAGTTGCTGCTCTAGACTCCCCAGTCTCCAGAACCATGAACCAAAAAACACTCTGTTCTTTATAAATTACCCAGCCTCAGGTATTTTGTAACAGCAATGGAGAAAGGACCAATCCAGGACTCCCATGAAAAAGGTGCTGCCATTTATCAGGGGAACATTTGTCTGCAAGCAACATGACAATATTGGTACCAAGTACAAGTATCCCCTTCAAAAGAAACTTCTGTTTATTATAAGGCACTATTTTTTTTCTTTTAAAAATCTTATTTTCTTCAAGGGAACTTTACTTTCTAATGTTTAAAAAAATCTTATTTTAAAAATCTTATTTTCTTCAAGGGAACTTTACTTTCTAATGTTAAAGGCCTTCTCTGGGGCTCTGCTTGTCTTTGCTTGTCTATTTGGGTTGCTGCTTCTTGGTTCCCTGGAGACTCCTTCTGCACCGTGTGCAGGTGCCTGGAATTATAGAAACCCTTGCCAGGAGACTGGCATATGCCACGGCCCTTTTCTACTTAAGAATTAGCAGTGGGGTGACATTCAGAACAAGTGGGGTCCTCCTGGAACTTCTTTGAGAATGGCCCAAGGAAGCCAAGTTCTCCTGAACTCCAAGCTCTGGAGACAAAGTCACCAATATTTACACAATTACTCATCACAATTATAGCCACTAAAAGGTTTGGTGGAAGTGGCATGTTGAAAAACAATCCTATTAAGTAGCACGGAGCCACGCCATGAAATAACTCTGAAACTGCTGGGCAACAAGCTCCACTGGATTTTTTTTTTTTTTCCTCACTAGAAATGTGGTCTTCGTGTTGTTATTGACCGTGGTTGATTAGGATCATCAATGTTTTCTAGATTCCCAGACTGTTCATAGGAAACGATCCCAGTTATGAAGTCTGAAGGGAATTCCACAGAAAACACAGAAGAGAAGGGGGTCACCTGTGGCTGTAGGAGATCAAATACATAGTTTGTAAATAAGTAAGTCAAGTGGAAGCAGGTGTTTGGGCACACATGGTGGTATCTCATCGACTCTGACCCAATTACCAAAAAAAAAAAAAAAACGGTATAATTTTGCTACTATGGTGCCCACATGACAGTAGTCATATCTTGAGGTATTCTTCAGTGATTTTTTTCAGGACAAGCATGCATGAACTTCCAGATCTGTGCTCCATGCAACCATGACATGGCACTTGGTCAGTTCTGTTAGATCTTCAACATTCCAACCACGGATCACAAATGACTCAAACTGACCCTAAGAAATTAAAAACAGACAATGTGGAAAGAAGAAGAAAGGAGAAAAGATTGAGGAAGAAAGAGCTTTAGCAAGGAACTGTCACTAGCTTGGGTCGAAGCACCTCTTAGATTCAGGCAACACAGACAAAAGGAATCCAGGAAAAGGTACCTTTGGCATGCCTGAGACAAGGCACAGGTGCAGCCAGGTTCTGCAAAACAGGATCTCACGCCTCCAACCAATGGAAGTAAACCCCTGTGATGTTCCAGAAAGGAGGATACAAATTCAGTCTCCTTTATCCCAAACGTTTAGGACCAGAAGTGTTTTGGATTTCAGATATTTTTGGATTTTCAAATATTTGCATATACATAACAAGGAACCCTGGAGCTGGGACCCAAGTCTAAACACGAAATTGATTTGTTTCACATACACCTTATACACACAGCCTGAAGGTAATTTTGTACAGTACTTACAGTGCACCTACTTTTTAACTTCGACCTGTCACACAAGGTCGAGTGTTGAATTTTCCACGTGTAGCATCATGGAGCCCAAAGGCTTCAAGGTTTGGGAGTATCTCAGAGTTCGGATTTTCAGATCAGGGGCACTCACTAGAAAAGACAGATATTTTCCCCACCCTGAGCTGGAGGCAAAATTTTATTTAAACCTGTCTTTGTGCCTTCTGCAATCGCAAGAATATTACTTATGTAATTTTTTTTCTAGAACATAGAAGGCTCTGTCATAATGCCCCTAGCTTCAAGAGAAGAGGATCAGCTGGGATGGTGGGTAACCAGGAGAACCTCAAATACAAGGGCGGACTCCTGCCCATCTGCTCTGGTTTCACTGTTTTCGGCCTCCCTGGTTGCTTCTAGTAACTGTGGAGCGCACCGGGGGCTCTGGACGAGGGCGGGTTATTCCACTCCCCGCACATGGTTCCCCCTTGGCTCTGACTCAGCTGCCTTTTAATGGAAATACTATTTGCTGATCATTTTCATAAAAATGTGTGCTGGCACAGTTTTGTTTCACTTGACCGTGGCCCAAGTATTTTTCTCTTCTGATTGATTTTTGGTTTAAATTCAGCAGGTCCTTTTTCTGTTGTTTGTTTTTTAATATATTTCCATTTTCACTGGAGGGGGAATATCAGAGTCCATGTGCTCCAGCTGCAGCGAGCCACCCCCACCACAGATCCGGGAAGCGCTGGGCAGAGTACCACTGCAGCTCCTGCGGGGGCGGGAAGTCAGGCAGCCCCTCCAATCAGCGTCCCCACGAGAGGACACTGACCTCGCCGGGTCTCAAGTGCCTCTCTTGGCTGCTTCTTTTGCAACCTGAGTGTCTCCACAGACCATCTGATGTTGCTCCTGTGACTTTGCTGAGTACTGTGTGGTCCTTGGTTCTGCATGAATAATGATACCCATTCAGAAACACAAAGAGGAACTGTCCATTGTTACTTGCATTATGAATGGTTCGGTTTCCTCACTAGTCAGAACATCTCCCGGCATAACGTGTTCCTCTACTTGGAATCTCCTCACCAACTTTGGTTCCTATGATCACAGGAGGGCATCCACCTACTTTTCTCCTAAACGGTCAAAATCTCTTTAGAAGTTATGCACCAGCATGGTGCATTTAAACCATGTATTCCCAAGAAGGCTCAAACAGGTTCTGGTGGATGACAGAAGTCTTATTCTTTTTCTGTATAAAGCACAGACATACCCCAGTGGAGACATACAGAGGTGTGTGCAGTGTGAAACAGATACATCACGGATCTGTGACGCCACCTTCTCATGTTGGGGTGACGCAATTAGGAAAATGTCAGAAATCCTCCTTAAGGCTGAAAATGCTGATCTAAGTCTAAGAGTAACTTCGTTACAAAACATCACCACTTCTTGATATTTTTAGCACCCATGTCTCATTTGACTCAGTTGGCATCTATTCTGGTCTGCTTAGGATATCCCTAAAATCATGTCTAAAAGTTGGGTATTGAAAAGAGTTACGCTCCAGCCATGTACCCTTTAACTCCCAACCCACGTACACAGTACCCCCTGCTATAGGAGCCCAAGGGCGCCAAGCACAGGAAACACACACAGAGAGAATAAATAAAGAGCTACCACCCTGACACAAATAAAGCAAACAATTCTGCTTATTCAAAAGCAGCAACCTACCTTCGAACATCTACAAACAAGGGGCTTCTCCAGACATCCCTTCATGTCACTTTAAGTGTCTAATACAGCAGACAATTTTAGCCTCGCTTTAGCTGTTAAAAGACTTGCTTATTCCAAAAGGGAAGCAGGAACTTAACTTTCTCAAACATGATTCACAATTCTCATTTTTACTCACTTCCAGCAAAAACTGAAAGCAAGTGCTTGGTCTTGTTTCATCTGCCAGTGCAAACGTAACTGGTTCTGATCCTTGTTTCGTTTTCCTTTAATCTTGTTTAATCCGAATTGGGCCAGAATTTATTCTCAACTTTTTGGTAATTTTTTTGAGGCTGAATTTCCAACAGGGCCAGGCTGCTACAGCTCATTGTCCTGACTTACGCTGGGTGTGTCCTTAGCCGAGAAAGAAACAGAGCAGTCACTTTGCTCTCAACCTCAGTGTTACATATACCCGCATTACAGAATAGAGAAATAACTTTTTGACAACCTCCAAGTATAATTTATGGAGTGTAGATAGTGAGTGGAATATATTTTCTGTCCTAAAAATCCCAGACTGGGGCGGATTGATGATTAATTTTTAAAATCGGGAAGTCTGAGAAAATCCGCACTGTCTAAAAGATCGCACGGCGCTCTTCAGGCCTCCCACAGCCTCCACCTCCCTCACGTCCTCAGGGGCTCCCTGGTACTGACTCCTGATGGCCAGAACCAAAGAACACAGCACCTGCCTCCAGCAAATCCCCTCCGATTCCCCCTCATTCCCAGACACAAATTTCCATGAAAACCAGACACAGGACAGAAAGCAGGGGCAGGATATTCCAAAAGCACTTCAGATCTGCAGCCTGATTTCATTAGACTCGCCGGCTTGTTTCTTTCCATCCTCGTGCCTGTTGGCTGCAGGTGGAACTTTCGCTAACACTGACACTTCAAGACTGCAGGTCTAAAAGCTTCCGGAAGATAAGACCAGCTGGAGGGACCGCCTTCCTGCTACAGAGGGAAATCTGTCAATCAGAACCAGAGAGGACAGGGAAACACTCAGCAAGGCTCAGACGGCTTTGTGCAGTGACTCCACTGGCTGTCACCTGTGGTGTCAGAGTCCACCCACACACCCCGAGAGTGTATGAAAGTTGTTCGGCCTGAAGGAAAAACTCAGTTCTACAGTTTTTATTATCAATCCAGGCTCAACTACACATACGTCTCCAAGAACACCCTTCGGTTGCTTCATACTCACAACATCCAACCTGAGAAGAGGGTGGGGAGCGTGGGGGCCAGGCAGGCAGCCCCTCTGGGCCCATGCCACCTTCCTGTTCCACAGCTGAAAACAGCACCCAGGAGCTGACCACCCTGCCAGGGGCCGTGTGTCTCAGGGGTCTTCCCTGATGACGTGGCAGATCGTAAGCTCCAGGCACAGAAGCCACAGGACTATTAACCCTTCCTAAGGCTCTGGCTATGGTGACACACTTTTTCCAACAGGATCTGAGCACATGTGGCTTACATCAGCGTGGTCTCGTTCACATCCATCCTCTGGACCACTGGCCTCGCACGTTCTCGTATTTACACGTTCGCGGAACATAACCCCATGTGAATGATTTAAGAAGTCTTAATGTGCTTCAGACTTCTCAAATATGATTTAGACTTATTAAATTTGTGCTCCCATGAGAAAGGGGCTAGGTGGAGCACTGCACACGGCAGTCAGCGGACATGCAGCAGGTCCTGGAACTGAATTGCAGTCGCCTCCTAAAGGCCGAGGTTGCATGAAACAAGACTGGGCTACAGAACCCAGCTCTGCTACATTTAAAAGCAGAGGAGCCTGCCGTGCGGGAGATACAGCCCTGCCTTTCTGTTTGTCCCTAGCGACCTGACAAGGAAGCATGCCACCAAACCAAGAGGTACAATGAGAGACCTAGGACACACAGGAGGGTTCCTAGGTTTGAGGAGTTTTCCTTTTTTAATAAGCCTTTATATTTTTTTCCATTCATGCTTGGCCACACTGAATTCAGCATAAGACTTGATATGCAATTAGAGTTGAGGGTGGCAGCACTGGATCTAACGGTTCTTGTTCTGTTTTTATAGTAGGTACCTGAACAAGGACAGCACAATGCTCTCATCATGCACAAGCGATAATGGAAACAAACTCATCTCTAAGGAGACCACAGGCTGGAGCTGCTGCAGACCCGGCACCGAACAGAAAACCAAGGTCTTACTCGGGGAAATTGAATGAGTAAGAATCTGCTAGCAAAGATTCTCCTTTGCATAAAAGTTAAATGAAATCTTAACTTTGAAACAAGCACAGTTGAAAGGGCACGTTATTCAATGACACGTGGCACTAGTCCACTATTAGTAACTAGCAGCATAAGAGCAATGTGGACTAACTTCTTAAGACCGCCATGAGCTTCAGTTTTCTATAAAAAGGGAAAGGCCCAATGTTAGAGGTGATTTGTCATGACCAAATTGTGTGACTATGTCCTCTTAAAATTCTTTTTTTTTTTTGGTGCTGGGGATTGAACCCAGGGGTGCTCAACTCAAACCCTGAGCCTCATCTCCCGGTCCCTTTAATTAATTAATCCATTAATTTTGAGAAGGGATCTCTCCAAATTGCTTAGGGTCTCACGAAGTTGCTGACGCTGGCTTTGAACTTGCACGCCTCCTGCCTCAGACTCTCAAGCCTCTTGGATCATAGTGCGTGCCACTGCACCCGACGGAAGTCAATTTTGCAGCAGGACATTTCACTGACATTCTTTCTTTCTCTGGGATACCAGCACTGTCAGAATGCCAGTCTTCACAAGGATAAATTGCATGATTCTCAACAAACATGCAAAATAAGAAATTTGTCACCATGCTGGAATTACATTTAAATAGGGGATCCTGCATAACATTCTTATGCATGAAGTTGTCACTGGGTAATTCCCACAAAAGCAGAAACATTTGTTACCAGGCATACAAAGTTTCAGTCTGAAAGTAGATATTTTATTTTGCCCTTTAAAAGCAGGAAGTGACTCTGCAGGAAATCATGCATACATTTTTCCCTACCATTTGAAAGCTACAAATTTAATACTGAACACGTCACTCTAACACTCAATTCCCTATTGCTATCTCATCTGGTTCAATAGTAGTCTTTTGAGACACAAGGTCACAAAGGCTTTACTCTGGTGATGCAGTTACATAGCAGGCTTCATGGGTACTGGTTATGGCAAGCTGAGTCTCAGCTGAATACTCTAGGCAGGCATACTTCGATATGCTAGCTCCCAGTCCCAAGAGGCTATGGAGCCCCAGAAATGTGGTCAGACTGGGAAGTACTGTATGTGTAAATAAACTGTACACTGGATTTTGAAGTTTGATAAAACAGGAAAAATGTTTTATCTCATCAATATCTTTACACTGATTACATTTGAAATGATAATGTTCTACATAAACTACATTAGTAAAATTAATTTCACCTGTTTCTTCCTTTTTTTTTTTTAACGTGGCTCCTAGAACATTCTAAGACTCATCCTGCTCCTCTGCCCTGCATTGCTGAAGACCTTCGGCCATACAAAGCGGGAACGGATCCTGCCTGGCTCTCACTGTGTAACTCCAGGCAAGATGCTCACCTCTTCTGAGTCTCACTTTGCTTTTCTGAAAAATAGGGTAACAGAGCACCTGCTTCAAGAGCCCTGGCAAGCACATGTCCTGTCTGCACCCTCTAGTGGAGCAAATGCCACCTGTCACCCACCTCTCCACACCGTCACACTTATCCCTTCCCTCTGCAAGACTGCTTTCCTACCTGTGGACTTCACACTTGTGATACTGAAATAGGTATGTGAGTTGGTCCCTCCAAAGCCAGGAGGGCTCAGGCAGCCCCTGCAGTGTGACTGGCCCAGGCTCCAAAGCACCCACACTCCATGCACCCTCACCCTGCCCACAGCTGCCCCTCCTCACTGCCATCCCCACCTGTCCAGAGCCAATGCCCACCATGGTACAGCCAGATCCTGAGCCTTGAGGAGGCTCCTGACTTCCCCAGCAGGTTCAGATTGCTCAGATCTTATGAGATGGACTCTTATTTATTTATTCTCTACCTTGTCCCAAAAAACAGAACTAAAATAAAGCCATCCCACAAGTTCATGCAGCCCAACGAGGTCTGTATTTGGGTGTACCTCAAGAGCATGTGTGTCATGCATTCAGCATCACTATGAATTTTATTATGAATTGGCTTTTGCAGCTTGATTACGAGTACTTAGAAGAAATTTCTCATGTGGGACATTCTTGCTTAATCACGTGTAAGTCTTCAAAAACTGCAAAAACAAATTCAATTTCATCATAAGATAGCTTAACTCCTGAACCAGTGCTATTTCAGTTGTACAATGCTTTCACATTGATAACTCAAGTGGCAATCGATCATCTGTCTGTCTGTTAATGGCGTGGGTTTGGTGGGGTTTCAGATCACAGGGTAAGGACTGGGAATAGCTGATCTAACAGATCTTCTCCAAGGAAGACTTGCAACGCTCCCTAGATTTGTTGTCATTATTCCTACTTAAAAACCCTGTAGTGAAGTAAATCTTTCTGCCAGGTTCAAATGGACTAGAAAATACTTTACTGAAATATAAAAGCAGCAAATTTTTCCTCTACTTTTGCTTATATTGTCATCTTGCTGCTGGATCTTGTGATGCAAAAACAGCAAGCCTTGCACAAGACGAGTTGAAACTTGGTGCAGTTATAGACCTGATTTGTAAACCTGGCCACAGGCTCACAGCAGCTTTGTCAGGTTGGATATAATGTTAATGAGAATTCGTTCAAACTAGGAAATCTCTGAATGTTCTTCCACTGGCAGTTGCTTTCTTTTCAAAATGTTTTTTTTTTAATCTCATTTCCTAATAAAATAAATCTCACCTTTCTGATATGTTTAATTAAAGTTTTATGTTGAGATGATAAGTGGCGAGGACTTGTGTTGCAAACCATCTCACTTTTCCAGCACATACTTTATTATTTATACTCAGCTTAATCCACGCAGATCTCCTGCAAATATTCTGAACCACACTCGTCTGATCCTGGGGGGTCAAGGATGTCTCTTCCTAAGTGGCACCATTATCACCATTCCTGTTCACTGGGTCCTCACTACCGTTCCTTTCAGCCCCTTCTCTGAACCCTGAGCTCTTCATAGTTCAAGCAGAATTCCAAACATCAGCCGCATAGAGACAGATGCAAGAGGATTCCCCATGTTCCGAAATCCCTGCTTCACCTGTGCCTAAGCTTCCTTGAAGTGGGTGTCTGGCCTGGTTCTCTCCAGCCTATCCTGCGGCAGCAGCATGTGTAGGCTACAGCATTTTCCTCCATGCACTATGTAAACTGCCAATCAGATCGATTGCTGGTCAATCGGAAAATCACCTTGCTGTCCTCCCCACTCGACCTGCAGCAGTGTGTGTGGGATACCAGTGGTTCCATCCGAATCAACTGTGTGCAAATGGGTCACATCTGACTCCAGGCAACTCACAAAACTCACGTAATCCAGCAAAATTCTCCTCGGTATTATGTAAGCTTGGGCGCATATTTCTGAAATGCGAAGCAGCTCTGTCACTACAATGACAAATCAGTTGTGAGTTCATCATTTTAGGAGTGCAATTCTCTGAGGGTCAACATTACCCACAAATACCCATCTCCTAAATTGATAAGAATGTGGACCCCACTTTGCAAGAGAAGCAGGGCCCTCAGTGAAGGCTGGTACCTACTCGGCCTGCCCAAATTATTTAGTGAAGGCAAACAGAAGGGAGCTCAGGAAGTACCAGGAACCTGCCTGCCTTGGAGAAGGGGTTTGCATTCAGTTGTCTTCAGGCCCCCAGATGTCAGGGCACAGAGGCTCTCTCCTTCCCCTCTTGCCCGCTAAGCCTGCCGACCCCAGGAAGAGCCACTGGCCCTGCAGAAGCCCCTGCAGCAGGGAAAGGCCAGCTCTGTAATGAAAGAGGGAATGTTCCAAAGGGTTTCTGTTTCTGGCCAGAGAGAGAGCAGAGATGGCTGCCGGGCCTCTAATGCCAAAGACGGCAGCAGCTCCTACCCAAAGATTTCGTGGCAGAACCCTGAGTGTCACTGGACCATCAAGCCCCCAAGGGCTGCCTGGACTTCAGGGATCCACCGCCACACCAAAAGGGAACAGAACATTCCCACTGCCAACTCTCCTGCTGTGTTCAGGCAACAGGCAGGGAACAGTCTTGCAGAGGTCTTGGGTCTTCCTCACTGTGTGGAAGAGCACAGAGCCTGGGGTTCACCTCTGTTCAGATTGAGAGACGGTCAGCACAGCGGACCCCACCCACCCCGCAGCTATGACCAGCCCTGTGCAAGAGAATGCCCTGCCCCCCAGGAGCCCCTCTGCTGGGCACCAGGAAAGCATCCCACTCCAACGTTATCTGTCTTCTATGCCATTACTGTAAGTCCTCTAGGGAGCCCTGAAAATCTATAGCCCATTTCTACTCAGAGTCAGAGAAAGGGAACCTCTCCACCAGCAGGTAGGAACTGCTCACCTGCTAAAAACAGGACAGCTAGGGGTTCCCCTGCCTCACTGCAGGCAAAACCTCCCTGCAAACTCATGCCCTTCACTTCTACATGCAAATTTGGAAATCTCTGCTGAACCGTTAAATCAAGTGAAAATGAGAATTTCCTATTAAAAAAGAAAAGCACTGTAGATTTTCCTGCTTTCTTGCCTCTTCATAGGAGGATGCTTGGCAGGGAGTAGATTTGCAGGGAGAAATATTATTAGCATATTATTTTTCCTAAAAAGGAATCCCAATTGAGACAAGAACAAGTAAAAAATTCTCATTTTCTAAAAAGTTCAAAATGATAGGTTATATTTGAAAAGGAGGCAGCTATAGATCTCCAGTTTTTTGTTTGTTTTTGTTTTGTTTTTTGGTACTGGGAGTTTAACCCAGAGGTGCTTTACCACGGAGCCACATTACCATCCCTTTTCTGTTTTGTTTTGTTTTTTTGTTTTTGGTACCAGAGATTGAACTCAGGAGTACTCGACCACTGAGCCACCTCCCCAGCCCTATTTTGTGTTTTATGGAGAGACAGGGTCTCACTGAGTTGCTTAGCGCCTCGCCCTTGCTGAGGCTGGCTTTGAACTCGCGGTTCTCCAGTCTCAGCCTCCCAAAGTGCTAAGATTACAGGTGTGAGCTACCGCGCCCAGCTTGTTTTTGTTTTTGAAACAGTCTGGCTAAATTGCTTAGGGCCTCACTAAGTTTCTGAAGCTGGCTCGAACTTGGGATCCTCCTGCCTCAGCCTCGGAGCTGCTGGGATTATAGGCAGGCATGAGCCGGCCAGCCAGATCTAGGTTTTAAAAAAACTTTTAGACATGCTAACACTTTGTGCTAAATCAGATCTGGTCTGTTTCTTTAGGGTCACAATTAAAGTGGCAAGTTAATTCAAATGGCCTGTTTTACACACTTAATGAAAACTGCTTTCGCATGCAGCCTTTTGAACAAAGCCATAGAATTGAATCTCCTTTACATGCACTACAGGACACACAGAGTCAAGGTAACAGAACCCCTACTTTCATTGTTAAATTACCATCTCTCATACGCAATCAGGGTCCTCCAGATTATGACCTGCCATTCTAAAATTAGAAGAACTTAAAAGTTAGTTTAAATCTAAAACTTAGACCCACAGCTCCATTTTTAGACGCACCCTTTAATTTCTTGGTGTTGTCTACATTTTCCTTCCACTTAAATTTAGCAAAGTAATTTTAGCTCTCCCCGTCTTCTCCACCTTTGGTACTTTCAATGTTTCAAACACAAATTATTGAATCCTCTCTCTTTGTAATACTGAAATGCTTAAAAAAAAAAAAAAAAAAAAAAAAAGGTAAACTTAAAAGGAGGGACCCCTGCAGCTGTTTTGAAAACGGCTCACAGGATAGTCCAGTCATCAAAGACTCCTGTTATTTACTTCCAGAATAACTGCCTTGATCAATCAATGTGAGATGCCAAGTCTACACTGACCGTGCTAAGTCACAACCCATGAACTGACCACTGATAAAGGGTGCTGGACCTACAATCGAGCCAGGAACTCACGAGGCTCACATGCAGCTGGTGAACTCTGTGAGCGTCACCAACTACTGCAGGGACTTTCACAGTCCCCCAAAAACCCAAGCTCACGCTGCTGTCACTATGTACCATAATTATCTGAAATCATGCTTAAAATACTCAGCTTACTTTTTTTTTTAAATATCAATGCTGCTCCTATGCTTTCAATGTTTCAAAATGAAAGTGCAGATCAAAAAACAAAAGCTGTATTTTGAAGGACTGTCCTCTCTGGGAAAGCCTAGTACCCTCACACACAGAATTCTCCTCCTCTCTGGGAAACCATGCCTCCTCCAAAGCAAGAGTCGATGGAGGCCAGAGGTGGCAAAAATACCTGCACTCAGAGGGACCGGCTGCCACTCTGAGCCGAGATGTCACCCAGCATCACAAGGCTGAATTTACTTCGTGACTTGACTTCTGAGTCAAATTACCTTGGCCAAATCCTGCTTCCCAGCCTCCATGAGTCTCATTAGGAACCTGGAGGTGCCTGATGTCAACACCTCCTGAATGGAGCATCTCTGAGCCTTTCCAAAGTGACAATCTCCCACCACTCCAGACCCTTTGACTGGCGCTTACCTGCTACCCCTTTTCACTGGAGAGCAGGAAAAGATTTTAGAAACATTAGCTCCACTGTCTTATAAAGAAATCAACTCCCCCTTTTAAGATAACAAGAAAATTCATAGCTAATATTAATTTTAGAAAAAAGTTTTCTATTACCTATTTATAATATGAAATATATTTAAAACACATAATATATAAGACTTCAAAATAGTACGTTAGTGAAGTCACTTCGACACCAACTTGCAAAAATGCTTCACTTCTTATTTATATATCTGGTATTCCACGGAGATCCTTACTACAAATAAAATATCGGATTTTGTAAGATTAAAATTCAGCAAGGTTTTTCTTTAATACCAAAACAAAACATTGAAAGTGTAGGGGAAGATGTTTATATGAAGGTGGACATGCAGTAAAATTATAGATAAATGTGAAACAAGGTATCACAATTCTCCCCAGAATTTTTAAAAATAAATGAAGTAATTATAAAGTGTTACAGAATTGACATTTTTAGTGCCACTGGAATTTTTATTTTTGTTGACGTACCTCAGAATATAGATTACCCATTTGATAGTTAAGGTATAATTTCCAAAAGTCATTGCCACAAATTAAAACTAGGATAACCAAATTGCAAATAGCATTTGTGAAATATGCTGTGCCCTCGGAGCCTTTCTTGAGAATTACAAACTTCGCATGTCAGCCACAAGTGCGGACACCTCACCCTCTTCTCCCTACAATTGTAATTTCAATGTTGTGATTAGCTCATTAATAATTTAGCACCCAGTGGGGCACTTTACCTGGTTGGGCTTTAATGTAACTCCTGTCCCCTGATGCTCCTGAGGACGAACCGCTAAGAGCTCTGGCCTGGCTACAGAGCGGAAGGAGCCAGGAGCAGAATCCGGCAGAGCAAGGGTTAACCCCAGGAATGTGACAGTTCTCCACTCTGGGGCTCCTTGGAGAGAATGGGAGATACTCATAAACAGTCCCAGTGGCAAATAAACTCTATGTCCTGTGTATGGCACACACGTTAGAATAAAATGTATTTTTACTTCAGTTGAAAGTTTTCTGAACTTGGAAAGTTACAGAAACACGTGCGATGGGAAATCTGTGCTACATATGAATATGTTCCTCGGAAGGATAAACGAGATGATCTTTAGATCAACGAAGAACTGCACGAAATCCACATCTGCATTAAAATTGTTTCTCCGTTTCATTGGACAGCTTAGTCTGCTATTGATGACAGCGTTTAAGTCTTAGAAATAATTAATGCCTCTGTGCGGTGCCCTTTGTGAAATATCTGTACGGTATATAAGAGCGATAAATGGATGATGGAATTCAGACAGAAACTAAGAAGGCTGGCTAATTTAAAAAATATATACAGGCTACATTTTTAAACACGCCACATTTTCCAGTTAAGGTGGTAAACTAGAAGCGTGGAAACCTGAGAGCCACAGGCTGGAGTGTCTGAAGGTGAACAGAGCCAGAGAGGAAAGAGACCACTGCTGCCTGGGTCCCTGGAGCAGGGTTAAAGAGGACGCCGTCGGTGGGCGATTCAGAGCACCAGCCACCCACCGGGCAGTGACAGTCAAGCCCCACGCCTGGTCTCCACTTTTAGCCAAGTGTGGACTTTAATTCAAGCCTGGTTTCCATTCCAGACACGAACAAACAGCCTCCTGCTTGGCGCCCCTTATGAGGGCCCACAGGTCGCTCCCTTGGCGCTAGCCACTCCTCTCCATCCGCACCTCTCACGCGCCTCTGGGACACCCAGGCACTGGCGAGCGGTCCCCTCCCGACGTCGCACACCCGGTAGCCGCACCGTCGGAAGAGCCCGGCCGGAGCGCGCCGCGCCGCGCGGGCCACCCAGCAGCCGCCGTCCCGCCGCCCCCGCTGCAGCGCAGGCGCCCGGGAGAGCGCGCGGGACGCGGGACTTACCGGGAGACGCCGCCGCCGTCGGGGAGGGCGTGTCCGCACGTGTGTGTCCGCGCGTGTCCGCGCCCGCTGTGCCCGCGCGCGTGCCTGGCCGTGCGCGCCGAGCCGGGCCGCACTGACTCGGTCGGCGCCGACGGGCTCAGCCCATGGTGTGGGCGCCGGCCTCGGGGAGGCTCCCGCTCCCGCCAATCGCCGAGCAGGGCAGCCGCCCAGACGCGCGACTCACGACCCGGGAGTGCGCGACGGGGGCGGAGCGGGAGCGCGCGGGAGGGATGCACGCGCGTGCCAAGGTGCGCCCCGATGTGGATACGCGCGTGTCCGGTGCGCGCGTGGATTTGTGTGCGTGCGTATCCGTGGGCACGTGGGTGCCGGCGCGGGCGCGCGCGCGTCCGTGCACGTGGAGGGATTCGTGTGCGCGTGTCCGCCCGCGCGCCCTCGGTCCCGGGAACGCGGGAAGCGCGGGCAGGTTTGGACGCCCGGCGGCCTTCTTGGGTTCAGAACGCAGCTGGCTGGAGACTCTGAGGAGGAAGAGGAGGAGGAAGAGAGGGAGAGGAGGGGCAGAGACTGACGACGGGAGGACCGAGTCCAAGCCCCAGCAGGACAGGAACCCTGGACGCAGGGGCGAGGAGGGCGGGGAGGGAGGGACGGCGCTGGGGGAGCCGCGGAGGCGCTCAGTGCTGCAGAGGCCGGGTCACCGGTAGTGAGACTATTTTTTTCCAGCTTCAGTGAAAACCATTGGAAACCTTAAACATAAAAGTTGAAACTGGTTTGGACAGAAGTTTAAAACGACCAAGGGCCGCCTTTGAGGCTGCTCAAAGTAGGAAGACGTCGCACATGGTCGCGAAGAGGAGACGCGAGTGCCGAGCTGCCTCCGACTTTACTAAGACGTTGAGTGACTACCTGCGCCTTGGGTCGGATCGCTGGGACGCCGGGGAGACGCCCAGCCGGACGGACGCCCTCGGTGACAGTGGCGGCGCTCAGGGGAAATACAGTGTCGGGTCGCAAGACAACCTCCAAAAGGTGTTGCCAAGAAGCTGGGCTCCTCCGCCTCCTGGGCACGGTGCTAAGCCCCTCCAGATGTTCTGGTTTCTGAGTTTTGACATCAAAATCGCGCTTACCTGGTGTCGCTGCTCTTCTTTCCTGTCCCGCAGGGCCGTCACCACCGTCCCGGAGTAATCTCTAGGAACCTATCCCGGAGCGCTGTGCACACTCTCCCCATTCCGACTAAGTGAAAACTACCCATCTCCCTCCCTCTCCAAACTTTAACAGCCAAGAATTTCAGCAAACAGCCAGAAAGAAAGCTAAGTCCCCCCACCCCAAGGGAAGGGAAGGAATAAGCGCTCCTTTAATTTGAAAAATAATAATTAAAACTCCCTCAACTTTTAAGGTCGAGCAACATAATCTATTAATTGGTCGCTATTAACATGCAGTTTTATTGACCGTAGCACACAGAAGTCTGATTGTGAAGGAGGAGTGTTTTCAATGAAAGTGGAGTTATTTTAGCTGCAGACGTGTTTACATTTCTGTGGTTTAGTCTATAACTTTCTCTTTTTCTTGCTTCAGAATTCTGCTCCATGAAGCAAAGCCCTTAGCTCCCAGACATTCCAAAAAGTCTGCCAAAATAATAGAAAAAAAAAGAGGGGGAAGAAAAAACACACAGAGACCCCCAAGTCTGGGTCAGACTCAGGGTTGCATGTGGGCAGCTGAGTGTGCCCCTCCCCGTACACTTTCCAGTTTAAAAAAAAAATTAAAGCCTTTGGGGCTCCATTTCCTGTTTGGGGGGGGATATAAAATGGGTCTAAGCAGCTGAGTCTAGAAACTGCCTTGTGCAGGACCTCTAGGCTCTGAGGGGATCTTTAACCCTAGCCATGCCAAAATGGACTCACTAATTTGAGAATCTAGGCAAGGAGGTATTTCCCTTTAAGACAGCTGCTTTCCTGAAACTCCTCATGCATTCCTTGGAAATTTCTCCAACAAACAGACACACCATCATGGTTCAAATACAAGCCCACATCTCCATAGGTGGCCAAGAGGAGATACCAATAACAATAAAGAGCAGAATGCATATTAAAAGGTGAGTAATTAATAATAGGGTCACGTACATTTATACAATATTCATTCCAGTGTTCCGTTTGCCAAGGTGGTGGATTCTAGTTCTCTCCTGGTTATGAGCTCACTAGTAACACAGAAGTTACAATGTTGTAATTGTCTTAAAAGTATTGGATCCTTTGCTCCCCTTAATTATTAAATGCATATTCTGATTCCTTTTCTAGTCTCCAGATACTTCAGATCCAGGATATTTCACTGTATTTCAATTTCTTCCTCTTGGTTATTGATTTCCCAAACTCACTTTGAAAGGAAACAGGTTCCGAACCTGCCCAGTGAGATAAGGCCACAGCGATGCTGCAGTCCTTTTGAGTACTCTGGTACCCTAGCAAAGCTCTAGCAGCATCCCCAGCACAGAAGATGATAAAAAAAAAAAAAAAAAAAAAAAAAAAAAAAAAAAAAAAAAAAAAAAAAAAAAAAAAGAAGATGATAACAATAACAATGCTGAAAGTCCTATCATGTGCCAACTGACAAATGTGTTTTACAAATTTATGTGTTTTAAGAATGAAGACCGGCACTTTAATAGTAGAAAGAGCATGGTTTCAGCAACTCGAGTTGCCATTGTTAAGAGGAGAAAAAATGAGCTCAGAAGAACTTCAACTGTGAAAAGTTGTCACTAATGACTCCCTCTTGCTACTGTTTCTTCCAGTGCCCCAAAGACACCATTCTCCCTACACACACACACACACACACACACACACACACACACCCCACTCACAGAATCTCATGAAAAGCAAAAAGCATATACTGAGCCTATTCACAAAGCATGGCTCATTAACTTTGAAGAATCTCAGAATGCAGAATCCCAGAGTTTTACCTAGGTCATACATCACATCTTGCAACTGATTGTACCTTTTACGTGTAGCTAGAAAGTTCTTTCCGACGTCTGATTTAATTCCACACACTGCCCCAGTATCTCCTTCAGTCTGGTCCAGGATTGAGGTCAAATGGGAGGAAATGAGTAAGTTAATTTAGAGAGGCCAAGGGGGGACAAGCTGGGGTGCCACATTCACTATGTCTATATTGTGGAAATACATTCTTCTAATTAAGTTAAAATACCATTTTAAAGGAATGTATTGTAAAAACACCACTTGACACATTCCATTAGAATTAGTATTTTTAAGTATCTCCTCACAAGATGGTCTTCTTTCTATATAAAGCTTTGTGGTCAATCTAATTCTTTTTAAAATCCCTTTTATCCAAAAGATGTTTTAGATTAATTTAAGTATTTGTCACTGGATAATGTCAAGCTCCTTTTCAATGAAATGTCCTGGGTTGGTTTATCACACCTGTTAAATATAAGCCTCCTTTTCTTTTGATATTCAGAGAAGGGCCTTAAAAGGTTTACATCCTCCAGTATGGAGATTTAATTGCTTTACCTATAATAAAAAATAATCCCTATAAAATTCAGACTGTAGATATTTCAAAGCTGAAAGAACTATTGGATTGGGATGTAAAGGCTGCAGTTCAAAAAGTCTTCCACTTTTAATATAACATGCATGGTGTTATGAGTTATAAAATCCTGGTTATCATTTGGAAGGTCTGGTCTTTGTTGTCCTTGAACGGAGTGTCTTTGAGCTTGCTTTATGGCCCAGTGGTTCTGCGTGTGTGTGTGTTAAATATGGGAAGGGCAGCGGCAGTAAGTGCTCAGGAGGGAGGAAGTCTCAGATTCGTTTTAAACCAGGCACTAGAGTGATGTTCCTCACACTGGCATATCCTCGTCTTTGCTGAGCTCAAATTTAGCAGGAGATGGTTCTGAGGACAGCCCTGGTTTGAGACAACAGATAGTTATCAGACGTCAGCTGCTTCCGATGCCTGAGCCCCAGGCCCCAGCCCCCTATGTGACCAACCAGGACCTTCTTTTCATCATGGAAATGGGTTGAGCTGGGCAAAGTTGAAGTTTAGCAGGAGACCCCTGTCCTAGCCACTCCAAGTTTTCACCTTTCCTCATGGCGATCCTTAGAACGCACAGTGAGCCCCAGACGTGGAAGAAAAGGGGAAAAGCGTCAAGGCACAGGAGTTAGGGGCCCTAAAGGTAGCATCTGTGGTCCCTCTCTCCCTGGCCACCCCCACCCCATCCCTGACCTCTGTCAGTGACTTTCATTGAATAGCACAGTCAGCCAAGTGCGTTCTCAGGGGAGTCCTCAGCCCACTACCAAGCGTGCCTGTTATGTAACCATCTGCTAAGACGGCAGTGTTAAGTGTTCTGGACCCTTCCAGACAGACAAATTCCATGCAACACTCAGTCTCTGCAGCACCCCTTGGTCTATGTCAGATACATTTGTCTCCAGGGAGCACAGCAGTTCTCAATAACACACGGTGACCACAAACTGCTCCATGAAATTGCATAATGCATAATTCCTATCAACCTGTATCATACACAAAATGAGTTGATATGAAACACACCAAACATCTTTCGGTGAGCTTTGGTGACAGAGGTTATACAAAGTGGATTGGGAGACTCTGTTCATCTTCTTAAAGTGGAATTACCTGGGTGTATGGAGATTTGCTCCCACATGTCTGAGGATTAGAGTTAGGCAATTTGAGTTTCATACACTGTGATGCTAACTCTATCAGTGAACTATTGTGGCATGTGTGTGTTAATAACATGACTCCTTGGGACTGAAAGTAGTTGTATCTCTAGAAAGTTGAGGCCATTTCTTAGTGAGTTTTTTGTATTGACAAGAGCATTAACATAACAGTACATTAATGCACAGTGAGTGAGTGATCAGTTGGAGAATTGATTAGCAATTATACTTCTCAATCAGGTGGAGGGGGCTCATGCCTATCAGCCCAACTACTCAGAAGGCTAAGGCAGGAAGATTGCTTGAGCCCAGGAGTTCAAGGCCAGCCCTACCCGTCTCGAAAAATAAATAAATAAATGACATTTCTGATTGATAAACACTTCTGCACACATTCCTTTTCTTCTCTCATGCTTCAGTGCAGCAAGAGCAGTGACTAGTAGCCAGGGTCCCTTGCCTTCTTCTCTTGTATCTGTCTGGTAGAGGTGGAGAAGTACAGTCTACATGCAATGATCAGGGCCCTCCTCAACATCAGAATTGCCCTGGGAGCTTCAATAATAACGCTGTCTTCTGGGCCCCACCACAGACCCAGTGAATTAGCATCACCGAGGGATGGGAAGACCTTTGAAACTCCCCAGGTGGTTGAACTGGACATCCAGAGCTGAGGGCCACCACTGTTGAAATGATAGTCATTAAACAAATGATGAGAAAGTCCAGAATCTTCATCTAATCAGATATTTCCAGGAAAGTTCATTTTAAAATAAACTTCTCACCCCTACGCAGCTATTTGTCCAGTGTCTCCTGGGTCTACTATGTCACTCTTTGCCCATTACAAAGTCCTGTGACCATGGGATGGCCACTGTATCCATGGGATGGCCTTCCCATCTTCATTAAGCCAGGCATGGTTCCTTTGGATCTGCCCCTGAAGAAGTACTTGCATGCATGCTTAACACACAGTCACCTGGTGTGGTGACACACAGGATACTCCGAGTGCACACAGCTAGCAAACCAATCAGGTCTCAAGCCTGGATGTTGGGACACCCACTCATTGACAGCTCTGTGTTCAAAATCTCCTTCTGGCCATTTCCTGGGCGGCCTGAGCCTAATTTAATTCCTGCCCGTAATTCCACCCCTTCCCACCCCTGGGACAGCACTCACCTTTCCTGACTTTGTCATTCCTGCAAGGGAACTGTGTGCATCTTCAGCTTCCCCTGTCAAACCCGTTAAGGCATCCAGGCATCCGTTTCCCCCTTGACTTTGTTCCCAGTGGTTACTCAAAAAGCGCTGGGTCTTTGAAACTTGCCCCACCACTAGTGGTCCCCATGGGCCATGCCCACTCCCTGGTCTCCCACACCAACTCACCCGTGCCCTATGGCAGCACTGTCTTCCACACCAGGTTTAGGAACCTCAGGATTGTTCCCAGCCGGCCGTGGGGTAGGTGGCAGTGTACTCGCTAGGTGTCACAGGGTGAGAATTTGAAAATCACCAACACGCTTCTTCTCTGTCATTTGCAGAGGGCAAACTCTTTACCCGGGAGGATCTTTACCCTCACCTGCTCACCTGGAGGCGAGGTAAGCATTGTTACAGGACTTCCAGGTGCAAAGTAGGATCCGGAAAGAAGACAGGATGTGGTACTTCACAAGCCAGCCTGAGTGCCCTGCTCCAGGAGTGCCCTATGGTGGGAACGAAAAGAGAGTTCCGTTTGCCATCAAGATATAGCCAAGGAGGGCTGGGATTGTAGCTCAGCGGTAGAGCGCTTGCCTCGCATGCGTGAGGCCCTGGGTTCGATCCTCAGCACCACATACAAAAAGCAATAAAATAAAGATATTGTGTCCATCTACAACTAAAAAAATTTAAAAAAAAAAAAAAAAAAAAAAAAAAAAGATATAGCCAAGGAGTTGGGATTCAGGAGAAGGAGGAGAACAGTTGAGAGGAAACATGCTCCTTCAGAAGACCAGGGAGGGCTGGGAAAGACAAAGGAGAAGTAACAAGTAAGAAGCTCTAGGGCCCAATCGCCTTCTCTGGTTTCTGCCCAGAGATGCAGAGTAGGTGAGGCCAATTCTCTGGGCAGGGGGGGTTTTGGACCAAACTCCTAATAAGGGTCCTGGAAGCTCCCACACTCCAGAGCCTGGGGTACAGAGTGGGCCCAGGTGATCCTCTGTGGCATGGATTTGGAGTTGAGCCCCCAGGGCTTGTTACAATGAGGTAAGGTTCTGGTCAACTTTGTAAGTCAACCTCTGGGCCTGTATACAGGCTGGGTAGAGGGTGTGGCCAGGCCTTGGCATTTAACAGCCAGCAGTGAGGAGGAGGTGCCAGGAGAAGCTAAGACAGCTCCAGACAAGTTCCACCAACCACAGGCTTTAGCCACAAATGCCTCAGGGTGGGTGGCAACCCAGAAGATGATGGGCCTTCCCAGACACCCAAGCACACTTTGCCTGAAGCCCCATCCCCTCCAGCAGGCAGGAGCTGCTCCAAGTGCAGTCCCTGGGTTGGTACCAGTCTGTGAAATGTGTTACCAGTCATAACAAGATAAGTCCAGAAATTGAGAGTAAGCGTGGAAAAGCTGCTATAGCAGTCTGATAGAAGGGTTTTATGTCCATTCAACCTAATAATTAAAAAGTTTGGGTTTGGATTTCTTATGTCTTTTCTCATTTCATTTTCACTAGTAACTTATTTGTCTTACATTTTACAAAAGATCCACTTGCAACATATTGGATATTCGAAAACAAAAGCAAACTGGGTATTCACCATGGAGTTTGAGAAATATCACAGTAGACTACATCAACCCCACGGGCTCAGCCCCCTCTTGGGAAGAGGAGCAAGAGAAGGCTCCTCCGCATTTTATCCAAGGGAGACCCCGCCCTGGCTAAAGGTGGGCATAGGAGGAAACTGAGTCACTGAAAAAATACCTTCCTCTGCACGTATAAGCTGTAGTGTGGAGTAAGATTTGAGTCCTTTATATAGGCAGTTGGGCCTCCACGATCTGGGCCCAGAGTTGCTCTTTAATTCATCTCTCATCACTTTCTTACACGCATCTCCCATCTACCCAGGATGGTTGTCACCAGACTTCTCTGACTATGCACAGCCTATCATCTTCAGCTTTGGAGCATCCAGCAGAGCAACAGCAGGATAATATATCTTAACAAATGTCCACTGATTTGCTGGCCATTGGTATCACATCCTAAACCTCAGATTGAACTATATGTAACCCAATCCTCTCCTGCTACTTGAACATGGCCAGGAGAGTGGTCTCCTTGCCCTGGATCTCACTGGCTTGCCTCTCTGAGTTCTCCCCAGTTGTGTAGAACATTCCTCCACACACTGAAGTTGCCCTGTTTAGAGTGCTCATGTCCCTACTCTTTCTGAAGAAGGTTTTCTCTGGGGCCACTGGAGCAAGATCAGCTTTTGTGCTGGGCAGCCCAGCAGTACCAGGGATTGTTTCCCTAAAGGTACATCTCTCAGCCAATGAGGGGAGCAGTTTTGGGGTCAATGCCCTAGATCCCCACCGCCCCCCCAGAGGCATCATTCAGAAGTGTAGTGGACACAGTTCCGTGGAGGGCTTCCTGGGATTGAGCCCCACCCCCACGAGAGCAGTGGCCAGCTCCTGAATGCTCTCCTTATTGGCTGGGTCTTTTCTCGAGCCCCTCGCCCTCTGCCTCCTGAGATCACTTTCCAGATAACCTACCTGAACCCAAATTCTTGCCCGAAGTCTCTTCTTGGTGGGAACCAAAATCGGAACCAACAATGAGCTCCTTATTTTCCATGAACATCCAGACCCTCATCCTGCCAGCACTAGTACAGAGCCACCTGCCTTCCAAGTGGTAAAGCCTGTGGACCTGATCTGGGGGGGACCAGGGCCAGGCGACACAGTTCTGTCGAGGGCTTCCTGGGATTGAGCCCCACTCCCACGAATGGGGCCATCATTATGCTTCAGAACCGCAAGACAGCAAGAGATGCAGGCACCCAAGGAAGAGCTGGACATCTACTTCCCATACAGAACTGGGCTTTAAGAGATTTAGGGGCCTTGCCCCATTGCACCCTATCTGGGACAGAGGGTGTCAAAGAAGGTGGCAGTTTGATTGACATATTGCCTTAAAATACTCAGAGCTTCAGCTACGCAAGAGGCCCTCTGCTCTTCAGCCATGAGCACCATGGCAGACAGGGGACAGTACAAACCCCTCATAGAGCATCTGATATCCTCCCTCTTTGCAGTTCCTTAACAAGAATTTTAACCAAGGAGGACGGACAAAATGGTAGAGAGAAGAGCAGGAGGTCAGATGGTGCAAGCCGGCACTGCCTGTGGATGACCAAGGCTGCTAGACTGACGGTGTTGGAGAAAGCAAGCCCCACCTGGCACTGAGCTGAGCTTCCCGCGGTTCCTGGACCCTCCAAGTGAGGAGGATGCAGGTGCACATCTGTCTGAAGGTCAGAGAGACGGGAAGCCCCAGAAACAGCAGCCTTGAGATTGCTCCACGGCCTCTGGCCCGGGCCAGGGGGCGCTCCGTGCCTTCTCTCTCCACGCGTCCGTGTGGGCACATGATGTTGATTATGTTTGTCTCTGTCTCCTGCCAGCCTGAGTATTCCTGATGGTTGGTCTTGTCTTATTTATCTTGGTACTCTTAAAACTTGGCACATGGGAGATATTGAATAACTTTTTTAAATTGAGTTGAAATGTATTAAATTGGATGTACTTTGGCTTAGATTAAAATACACTAGAGATGAAAACAAAACAGAATACAGTTTGTGTGAGTTGTTTCTTCTCTCTCTCTCTCTCCATATATATTATTGCATTTGTAATAGTCTCTTTTAAATTGGTCCGGGTTGAGCCTAACCAATTTGTGTGAGTTCCTTTAATCAATCGGGTCCAGCACTCTGCTCATTTATAACCATATTCAATAAATGATTGCCATCATCATCCTAGAAAGACAACCCAGAACTCAGGACCTTGCAGCCCTGTGCCCAATTGCTAATGAGTAGGTAGACTAAGCTGTCCTTTCACTCTTGGCAACTGAGATGAAAGTGACATACTTTTTATGACACCCTGTCCCAGAACAAGACAAGGCAGCTATGCCTTTCCCCCAAAATGTCCCCCTATTTCCCAGCCTCTTGGAATCTTCCTGTTCTTGAGTTCTCACAGATCCTGCCTGGGCGCACTGTGGACCTCATCGCTGTGGAGCAGACCATTCTGTTGAGCTAGCTATGGGTTTCTCTGGGGTCTGTCACCAAAGAAGTTACATTCTTTCACTACCGAAAGTGACTGGGCTTTTTTTTTTTTTTTTTTTTAAACAATCTTTGGAATAGAGCCCAGCTTAAGAATGAATGAAACTCAACAGTCAGCCAAATACAACTTTTGAATAATTTAAAGGACAGCTACTCAGTCTTCTGAAAACAACACTAGCCCTGTGCTCTCTGAAGTGAACCAAAAAAGCACCAGCGTGCAGAACTTGAGCCCCGACATTCTGCAGGTTTTGCACCCACAGGCTGTAGCTGTTACTGTGTGGGCCGAAGCGCTCCCGAGACCAGCCCCACGGGGGGTTTCCATAACCACACTTTGGGCAGATTCAGCACCGAAGTTTGCTTGTGGTTGGATCCCCATGAACATTAGAGTTAAATCCATCTGCAGGTTCTTGGGGGTTCATTTTCCCATAGTCTAAATAGATAAATCAGAGACCGAGCAAGCAGCCAGGTTTCTTGGCCTCTGATAGGCCAAAATGTCCTCTCACTTTTAGAAGAATCTGTAAATGTCACTTGAGAGGTAAAGAGAAGAGCATTTAGCTATTTCCCAAGGAAAATAAAGCTTAATTAAGCCACTGCAGAGAAATCTCCTTCCTCCTGGAGCCACGGGCCCAGTGCTGTGTGGAGAAATGGGTGACTAGATGATTCTCTTTCCCAGCCATCTGTAACAGTGACGGACAGGGAGGCATCCCAGTGACAAGCACCAGGCACTCATGACTTAGGATGGATGTAACGAGGGTACAACAACACAGAGCTAAATGATGTGTTGGAAAGGAACCGACTTCCATACAAGAAAATTAGGGAACCTACACAAGAATCTACTAAAAGGCTCTATGCAGAGAAGAGAGGTAGAAATAAAACAAAGGACGTTACAGGGTTCAACTGCAGGTGAAGTCCTTTCTGACCTGAGAAACCAAGGTGGGCTTCCTGTAGGAGGGTCAAACTGAGGATGATTGCCAGTATGTTCTTTTCATTCTACTGCAGGTAGAACAGGCACTGGCTAGGGAAGCCCACATTAATTCAGGCATTCAGCACCCAGGTACCAAACACCAAGGCATGCACCACATCAGGCACAGAGTCGGACTCCTGCTCTCTAGGAATTCATGGTCATCCAGGGGAGACAGTGTCCTTTCAGAACCCTGTGACAAGTGTAATGAAGAGAGATTGTGATAATTCACGAGACTCATTCCTTCAAATCCAGATGTAGTACAGAGGCGGATAAGGTATACTATGCTCTGCAGAGCCAATGAATTTTAAATGCACTCAAACTATACTACACCTGTGTAGGAAGCTACATTTAGATGACCAAGCAAAATTCAGACAACTCTCACTGATACAAACATTATGTACATATAAATACCAGGCCACAATGTGAATGAGCGGGATTTAATTTGGAAAAGTATTGAAATACAAATATCCAAGATGAAAGTTGAATCCCATATTATAGAAATATCCATTATTCTCCATACCATAAAATTCAAACTTTCCAGATTGAAATTGAAATGAAAGAATAAGATGTATATGACATAATTTATTAGCACACATTTGGATTTTTCTTGTTGTGTTTCTCAATCCAAGAACTGAGAATTCAACCTGAGTTCTGTAATGTAAGACTGTAAGAATAACTTTCCATATCATTAGTAAAAAGCTAGCAATACCTCTGAAGCAGTTTATAAAACTTTAAGGAAGAGATAAGTTACTGGGGCCAAACACTATGAAAATCAGATCTAAATTCAAAAGTCGAATTTCTCCTTGGCCTTTCTGGACCATCGTGGTCCCTGAGGTCTCCTCTTTCCTGGAGGGTTTTCCATCTCCACCTCGCATGGCCCTCTTACTCCACCAGCATCCCTTATCTCTTTCCATAAATCATTTCCCAGCTGTCAAGTATCTTTGTCTTTTCTCTCAGCTCATAGGGCACAGCTCAACTGTTGGTAAATCACCTTTGAAACAATGAAGACACAGCTGGTCACAGGGTTCCACTGAACTAAGCACATCCTCAAAAAAAGAGCTTGGGTGAATTAATCAATTCTGGAAAATTGAGAATTCCATATCAGTTCTAAGAATATAAGGATGATTTTTCTTATTTTAATGAAAGACTAGCAATAGCCCCTGAAGATCTTATAATAAGAACTACAACCAGGTCTTCAGGCTTTAAACTTTAGAGAACATGAACTAGGGCATTTTGTGCAACAGGTCTTAAGATAAAATAGGGAGGGAGGTAGACAGTGAAGATACGGAGGCACGACTCGGGCTTTTTAACCTTTCTTTCCGTGTTTGACGTTGACTTCCATGTTGTATGTTTGAAGCTTGTGTCTTGGCTTATGTCACTGGAAATCAAAATCCATCTTCAACTTAGAACACTTTAATTCTGACATTCAGTGAACACAGCAATATCTTTCTTTTTCTTTAAAAGTTACTTTTGTTTATTTTTATTATTTTTATTTGTTAATCACACAGAGAAGTAGCTAGTTAAATGAGAAGAAGTGTTTCAGCATCTAAAAGCTGTGGAAGTCTTAGATG
Organism: Geosciurus inauris; assembly: GCA_004024805.1. Classification (NCBI taxonomy): domain Eukaryota; kingdom Metazoa; phylum Chordata; class Mammalia; order Rodentia; family Sciuridae; genus Geosciurus; species Geosciurus inauris. The sequence continues at coordinate 53,394 of PVHX01006200.1, forward strand.
AGATTAAATAAAAAGCTTCCAAAGGCCAAAACATGAACCCACCCCAGCCTTTGAGGGTCAACTGCCCCTCATCTGCTCAGAATCTCATCTTACTATGAAAGTTAAATAAACTCAGGTGTAATCATGTTGTGTTTTTTTTCTCCAAGTATCTAGAGTAGAGAAACAATGGAGATTTTACTCCCCAAGAAGGGGATATTTATCCATTCTTAAAGTTTGTAAAGGAATTTGTACCATAAGGATTTATGTTTTCTTTTATTAAGGGGACCATATTTTAACTGGAATCACTAGTATATTCAACAAGACGTGTCCTTGGAAATAGAGTGACATATTCTTTCATTCCCCCAAAGCCACTTTATCTGAAAAATGCCCATTTCAAAATCAGCGTCAACACCAGCCTCATTTGGAAACTCAAGGCAGCTCTGCCCTCCCGGCCTCTCCCTCCCCAGCCTCCCGCCTCTGCCCTGAACCACACCTCTCTAGAAATACTCGCTTTGTTAATGAAAACCATATTTAAGAAAAAAAAAAGAAGAAGAAGAAGAAGAAAGAAAGAAAAAGAAAAAGAAAAAAGTTCTCCTGACCCGCTGAAATGCCTGGACAATCTTTAATGTCAGTTTCAGACGACACGTGTCTTATGAAGTCTGGGGCCCCGGCTCGTCTGGCAGCGCCAGCTCTGTCCCACATCTTTATGAGAAAGAGGGACAAAACTTCTGTTTTTGGCATTTTATATTGGAGTCTGTTTTAAGCGAGGAGGAAAAAAATAGCAACGTAGAGTCTAGACAGCAGAGATGGGGGTGAAATCTGGAAGCCATTCACCCCAGCGAGGGCAGCGGCAGCCGACGGCAGCAGGGATCGCCTTACACTGCCTAATTACACATGAAAAATGCACACATCATTTCTCTCAACTGCTTGGAAAAATAGATGCTCAGATGGTGCTTTGGACTGTGGCGACTGAACCAGTTGTGTGTTCAGGCTGTGGGATACTGTCGGCTATGCATTTTGCAATGAGATTTCTTTTCCCTCCAGGGAAGTAGGTACACCTCTCACCTCCCCTCTCCAAAGTGGAAAAAAGAGTTTCAGTGTGTTTTGAATTGGGCAAATGGACACGTTCTTTGAAGACTATTTAGATGTTGAAATAGGTTAGTGTGAGACGAAATTAGATATGTTTCCGTTACAAGGAAGATCTATATATTAAGATCAAGATGATTGAGGTCCCGGGGCTCATTCTGGGGTCTAATTTGTGGTTTGCGTCACTTTGTCACAATGACGACTTCTAAATCATTTCGCTTGGCCAGCTCACAATCACAGCCATCTCACTAGGCATGGTGCTACATTCTATGCAGGATCCTGATTTTTTAATATTTAAAGAAATCTTGAATACGGTGTCTTTCTCCAGGAGTTCAGAGCATTTATTAGCACTCAGTTAGTTGCGTACCATTCCTGGGATCTAAGAAAAGATGAGCGGGTGGGAGCCGGGAAGGGAATCTGCAGATGTGTGTGCGCAGGCTTTGATGCTGGCCTGTCTCTTCCTAAGGACAAATGAGAGGAGAAATTTAGAAGTATCCTTCACTACCATGAAAAAGCAGAGCTAGCCATGGGGGTAGGGGGACAGGACAGAGATAGAGACAGAGACAGAGATAGAGACCTAGAAAGAATATAAATACTTTATAAAATGAACAATAAAGTCATTTATTGACTTGCTCAAATTTTCACGGTGGCATTTATGATGGAAACCATAAAGGTCATTTCAAGTCTACACTTTGATGCTTTGTTTGAATTTGATAGGAAAGTTTGATAATCTATTTTTATGAGTTTAGGGTTTGTCCAAAATAAGCAGGTTCTGTGCAGACCAGGGATTTGGGTGCGGGAAGTGGAGACAACTGTGTAACTGCTTCGATGCGGGCATCCTGACCTCACAGCCAGGTGAGGGACAGGAAGATGTGCCCGACTATCATGGGAGCAGAATCCTCCAAGGAAAGGTGACGTTGTCATGCTTAGAGGGAAGACCTGGGGCTACACAGAAGGACATTCTGAGCCAGCTGACGGCACACGCATATAATCCCAGCAACTCGGGACTGAGTCAGAAGGATGGCAAGTTTGAGGCTGGCCTTGGCGACTTAGCAAGACCCTGTTTCAAAATGAAATATAAAAAGTGCTGGGCTGGGGTATAGCTCAGTGATAGAGCACCCCAGGTTCCACCCCCAGTACTGCCCCCACCCCCACACACACAGAGAAAAGAAAGAAAGAGTTAGAAGACAGGATAGAGGAACCGACGGTGAGGCTTACACCGGGTGAGGTTTGGGTTCCCTTATGCCAAAGCCTGAGGTCCCCTTGCCCAAGTCCTGCAACCCACCTGGTGCAACGTCAGGCCTGATTTGTATGCTCAGCTCATGGACACAGATCAGAGACCCCCATGACTGTCCAGTGATGCCTGTGAAATGTGTCTCTGTCCATAAAAGAGAACCCAGCCATTCCCTGGTATCTACAGCACAGGTGTTCCAGGGCCCTACAGTTGCACAGTCCAGATGCTCAAGTCGCTGGCATAAAATGGGGTGGTATTTACATATAACCCCCACACACCCTGCTACTGCTTTAAATCATCTCTGCATTCTTTATATTACCTACTACCATATAAATAGCTGCCAGGCTGTACTGCTCAAGGAACAACGGCCGGGAAAGCAACCTCCGCATGGTCAGGACAGACGCAACTGTCACAGGCCTGACTTCGTAGCACATAACCCATGATTGACTGAACAGATGGACAGGAACACAGAAGACCAACTGTACACAGACGTTCAGAGCAAAGCAGAGATACCGATAGCAGCACCAAAATAGTGAAAAATAATTCATGAGCTACATACCCTTCTTTATCAATTCATTACCTACAACGATCTACTAGCATCTGGGGGTTACCATGGTGTCAAAGTCATGATGACCCTAACCCATGACTTGAGACATCTGCAATACCCATAACGATGCTTTGTGTTGGTGACCAAAATCACAGTGCTGCTAATGACAATGCGGGGGGCGGGGGGGTTGCCTCATGTTTGCATCAAAGACACATGCTCCATACCAGTGAGGCAAGGGTGGGAAGGAGATCTTTTCCCATCCAAGTTCACCAACACCAGTTTATGAACCTAGGACTTAGAAAACAGTTTTAGACATCTTTGGAGCCATAGCCCCTACTCACCCTCACCAGGAACAACACAGAGTCACCTGCTGCCACCTCCCAGAGAGTTCGCCACCAGCACGGCAGCCTCCCACACACCTGTCCTGAGTCTCCTGAAGTTCTCAGCCAGGTCTGCGGGTGCTGAGACCCACTGCATTCTGACCCTCCCAGGCCCATGCAGTCACCCGCTCCCGGGTTCACCCAGCTAGCACGTACTCGGCACCTCCTCTGTGCCACCAACAGTGGGAGGCTCTGGTCTTCACTATCAGCAGTGAAGAAAACACATTTCTGGCTTTTGACAAACTCAGGTACTAAGCTGGGTGGAAGAGAGACAGACCAGAGTGAGTGAACACAAGGCCACAGCCCGCCGGGCCGTGCCGCACACAGAGCTAAGCCAAACCAGATGTGGGGACAGAGAGGCCATGGAAGGGGTGTCCTCGGGGAAGGAGTGGATAAAGGGGCTGACACACAGAAGCCTGAGGGAGGAAGACAGGGAGGAAGTCAGGGAGCTGTCTGGGCCCTGACGAGGGCTATGCGTGGAGGGCTTGGGAACACTGGGAACTAGGAGGTCTGGAGCCAGTGGTGGGGAGGCCCCTGGGACCAGCTCCTGTGAGCCGTGGGTACCCACTGGCTGAGCACCCAGGGCTGTGGGCAGGGATGCCAGGCCTGGCTCAACATGTGGGGGGCTCCCTGAAGACTGTGGGAGCCAAGACAGTGGGGTCTCCAAGGTGACATGCAGGGAGAGGCTTGGGGATGGTGTTGCCAGGACAGTCCTGTTGGACCAGACAGAGGGAGGATGGAGAAGCACTTCCCTCGTGGGAGGCAGGCTGCACCCATCACCCTCCCAGGGGCTCAGCGGGAATCGTGGCAGGTATGGCCACACCCTAGAGATTAGGAGCTACTTCTCCACGCTTTTAGGTGGCCATTGTCGTGTGTCATGGGGCATTCACCAGAATGTTCCAAAGACCACAAGCCCCCAAAAAGAAGGCACGTGGGGTGGCTCCACAAGGTGTGTGCCTTGGTCAAATCTACCTGGCTACAATGTACCTAGTATATGATCACTTTATTCTGTAGAAAGCAGGCTTCGTTTCTACATAGTCCATTCATGAGTTCACAAATTTAAGCCCAGTGTGAGCCTTGGATACGCTTCCAAGTTTTCCTGACCTCTGCTCTGCTCTGATTTAAACATGACCAACATTCTTCTAAGCATCTCTCCTAGATTAAATCAGTGGACAACCCAACCACACTGTTGGATAGGTGCTGCTGTTATCTTTCTTTTGCTGGTGAGAAGTGGAATCCAGAAAGTTCTGAAGCAGTGGCCAGGTCTGAGATAGGAAGTGGCAGCTGCTTGGCCACCTGCTGCATGACCTCCCTCCCAGGACAATTCCAAGAACCAAACGAGAGGCAGACACCAAAAAGCTGGGAGAGAGCAAAGAGCCCAGTCAGCGTGCGGAAGCCTCGTCTGACCACGGTGCTTCCAACAGAGGCTCTGGGCCAGTTTCTCCACGGAGATGAGGGCTAGCCGGTCCCAGGTGAGAATCAAGACGATTCTAATGAATCCCGCTGCGTCCCTCCAGGGAATGAAGCACCTTCCCTGTGCTCCCCAGAGCCCCGGTTCCATCCTCATAAGCATTACTAGTGCTCTTTTCTGAATCCTACCCAAGTTTTCTACACCCATCTGCCATTTTTAAAAACACCACTGATCTTCAAAGAAAGTTTGATTTGCAGTTATGCAGCACACAGTGGCGTCAATGACAGATCACCTACACGAGGGCCTGCAAGGTCACGCTGCCTGGCGACTTCGAAGCTGTCCATGCACGGATACTCTGACCTTCGCAAGACAGAATCATCCAAGGGCTCATCTTGGGACACATCTCCTCAATTGGGGGACACTGAGTTTATAGAGACCCCTGCAATAAGACAGACACACAGGTTGAAGGACATGTAGAAAGGCCCCGGCAGCCAGGACAAGAGAGCCAGTGAGGGAGCTGGGGCAGGCCAGAACAGAGGAGCACGGAGAGAGGCTCCTGATGAGGTCAGCTTCCTGCTTGATCAAAGTGCTCCTAGACACAAGCGGGAGACCCAATCAGGCAGACACTTCCATGCTCATGCTCTAAGCGGGGGATCTAATAGAGAAACTAAAACAGACACGTGGACGGAAGGGGCACCAATCAATAGTAGTGAGGAGTGTGTGGACAGGGGAGGAGATAAGGAAAGGAGGCAATTCCAGCAACCATAAAAAGAATAGGCGAAATCTCCCCCACCAGACTCCCAGCTCTGGGGTCCCTTCTCTTTGGAGAAGTCTATCTCTGTATCTCTATTGCTTTCACAATGAACCTATTTATTGCTGGCTATCTTTGTGCCCTGTACTTCAGTTCTTTGCCAAATGGAGACAAGGAACCCAGCACCCCTAGATGGTAGGTTTCTGGGTTTCTCAGAAGATTTTGGGATGTGGGAGCAAGACATGGAGTTCCACAAACTCAGATCCCAAATGTTAAGTCACTGATGAGGAAATGCTTCGATAGCAGCCAGAGGTCCCCTGATGTGGGGAGGCAGGTCTGTGACATGGATATCAAGGTTGCAGTTCCCTAGACTATCAGAGATTGTTACCCTTCCATGTCTGCAGGAGGTTCAAGGCTTCTACCTGCTACCCAGGCCAATAGCCCCCTGCATAAGTGATGGCAGGAAAGCTCAGTTCTGCAAGAGGCTGCCTTCTAATGCGTTTCTGAAGTTCAACACCTGCTACATCAGGTTAGCATGATGTTGTGGGAGGGGCCCTGGGAGACACCAAAGGGAATCTACTTCCACCATGAAGCTGTACAACTTGGGACAACCTCCTTACACCTCGAATCTGTAAAGCAGGGATGGTAATACCTTCCTCACAGGGTTGCTGAAATTCAAGGTGCTGGAAGGTAAAATGCCTAGCTAAGCAGCCTTGGTGACAGTGGGGGACATCTCACACCCTGAAATTCACCATCCCAGGCATGCTGTCCAAGGAGCAGAACTGCCATTCCCCTGGTGGGCACCTAGAGCCAGACACTCCAAGCCACTTCCCCAAGTAGATTTTCATGTCCAGGAGAGTCAGAGAAGGAATAGTTCCAGCCCCAGGAAAGAACATCACAGAACACCAGGGATGCTGGAGGTGAGCTTGGCTGACTCACCATCTTTCTTGGAGAGGGTGGCTCTGCGGCAGCCTTGGAAAAAAGCACTGGGCATCCGCTGAAGAGCTCAAGACTGCCAGGAGGAAGCTGGTGGGTTCAGCCAGAAACAGACCCCAGTCCCCTCCAGACCCTTAGCTGTCCCACAGTAGATCTTAACATTGCTGGACTCTTGGGCACCAATCACTATTTTTTCCCTATATTGTGTTTTATTCTAGCACATAGAAGCCTGAATTTAGAAGGAGGAGGAGGAGGGGGGGGAGAAGAGGAAGAAGAGAGAGAAGGAGAAGGAGAAAAATAGATGCTAAGCACTAAAATGCCAACGTGTTCATTGTAAGATGGTGAATAAAAAATTTCCAAGCTGCATACGAAATACATCATCTGTTTACATGGAGTAGATTTGCTGTGTTTAACTATGTGTAATTTTTTAAGTGTGGACAGATGAAAGGATTCACCCCACTATTGAACTCTGACTCTGCCCACCAGGGAGTGGAATTAAAGGTGGTTCTTTTCTCTGCTCTTTTTTACAAAAAAAAACTTTTGCTAAGTTTTTTTACATGTCTGACTTTTCTATTTTTTCAAAAAGAGGTCTAATTGCAGCTGCTGAGTGTTCTGGGTGTTTGTGTTTAATCACAGAATCACGGATTGTTACAGCTGGAAGAGACCATGGTGATTCGAGCACGTTCCTTGGTATTTTCCCCTTTCTTTCCTTGATGGAAAATGCTTCTCTCCTGGTTGGGGCAGACTCCTCTTCCAGGGAAGCTTCACATACCAAGGATATCATGTTGGAAGCAAGCACAGGAAGCCCAGGGTGCCCTCCCCGGGACCACTCAGACCTGGAGTCCTCACAGCATCATTTCTGGGCTCACATACTCCAACCCCGTCAGGAGTCTCTGGCAGGCTGTGCTGAGGTGGCTGCAGACCCAGGTGCCCTGGTCCTGCTAGCAGGACTGGGACAGGCATGGACAAGAGTAATTTGCACACCCTTCACAATGACCTGGACTTTGGGGCCAGGCTCTTCCTGGACTCTTCCTTTTCTGATTTACCCAGGTCTTGGCCTTTGTCATTCATGGTCCCCATTCCCACTCCCCGCCCACTAACCCTCCCCTTCCCTAAATTCTTCACTAGCCAGAATGTGGAACAAAATCCCTTGCCTTTGTCTATTTTAATATAAATAATCCTTTTATCTTAATTCTTTAAAATTATATTTCTAAAACATCTTAAACAATTTTTGAGGCCTAAGGGTTCTCTTTTATCACTTAATGTAAATCATAAATGTTAACCGATTTTTTTTAAAGCCCTATATAAGGGTCATAGCAAAATTGAGAAGAAGGTGCAGAGATTCCCCATACCCCCCATGCGCACCCTCCACACATGTACAGCCACCCCTTTATCAGAACGGGTCCACATTTTATAGCAGATGAACCTATACTGACACCTTATTATGACCCACAGCCCATAGTTTACATTACAGTTCATTCTTTGTGTTATACTTCTTTCTATGGGTTGAGACAAGTTTTCACATACATTTTTAAAATTGCCTGATGGCCTGTATCAGGGTTCTCTAGAGGAACAGAATCAACAGGAAGTACAATTATAGAAAAGGGATTTATTAGGTTGGCTTATGCAACCAGAAGCTGTGCAGTCCAAGGGGCTGAAGCCCCAGAACAAAAGGGATCAACAGTTCTACCCTAGTCCAAGACTGAAGGCTTCTGGAAACTCCCTGGAGAATCACTGGCAGAGTCCCGTTTGGAAGACTGAAGAAGCAAGAGTCCAGTATTCTCAGATGATCACAGAAGCAATCAACAATCCATTCAAGCTGGGTACAGTGGTCACACCTGTAATCCCAGCACTTTGGGAGGCTGAGACAGGAGGATCACAAGTCCAAAGCCAGCCTCAGCAACAACGAGGTACTAAGCAACTCAATGAGACCCTCTCTCTAAATAAAACACAAAATAGGGCTGGGTATGTGGCTCAGTGGTCCAATACTTCTGAGTTCAATCCCTGGTACCAAAAAAAAAAAAAAAAAGAATCCATTCAAGAAGAATGGACCTTGCATCTGCTGCTGCTTCCTTGCTCTTCCAACTTTTATTCCATCCAAACCATCATCCCATTGGACAATGCTGCCCACCCTTAGGGAGAGTCTTCATTTCAGTTGGCTATCCCACATGCCAATCATTCCTAGACACATCCTAATTGACACACCCAGAAGCCTCTTGATCATCAGCATCTCTTAATACAATCAAGTTGACAATTCAAATTAACCATTACTCGGCCCTTGATGGATTTTTAAAACTTTGTAATTATAATTTCATTGCTCTTTTAATTTGTTTCTTTATTTTTCATCCATCTGGTTGTACAATCTTTCTTTGGTGATTTTTAAAAATCTATATTTATATCTTTCAAAAATAATTATTCCTCAGTCACGACTTAAAGACTCACTAGAACAGTAATGTCTGACACTCCTTTCTAAATGTATAAGAAAGAGAAATATAAAAGGAGAACTGAAAGCTTCCAAGGGCACAGACCAACAATTCAGGAATCCTCTGTCTACTTTTAATGCCCCACGTGAAATCATATTTCCCTATTTTCCAACCGGGAGGGCCCCAGAAAGTTGACAGTGAACCTGTAGGGCTTGAACTTGATTCCATTTCCCATATACCACGCTGAGTGAAGGATGCGAAGACCCTCCAGGGCTGGTACACATTAAAGAGATCACATTGCAGAAAACAGTCCTCAAGACACCAGGTGGAGCTCAGGATGGCTCTGGTCATTCTTGAGTGGGCATACCACCCTCTGCCAGGAGCAAGCATAGTCCATGACCAAGGCCAGGTAAAACGAGCTGGACCCCTGTGAAGAGCCTATTGGAATTGACTGAGGCAGGCCAGGGACAACCAGTAGGAAACTACATCACCACCCCCAGACCCCAAGATCTCCCCAAGAGAAAAGGGGGAAAGTGTCTCCATTGTAGGAAGAGTCCATGTTTGTCAATGTTAGAGTAAGAGTCAGGTTAGGTGTGATCCCAGGTGTGTGACGGCCTCAGGGGCCAGCAGAGGGGCCTCTTAGTTGGTGTTAGTCCCTGGTAGAAACGGTAATCAAGACAGTGCCAGATCCTCTGTGCCTGATCTGAGCAAGTCACTTTGAGCTGGTGATTGTGAATCCTCGTTTGTCCTGCACGGTTATTAGATGACATAATTAACAAGGTCTGGTCTAGCAATGACCCACCGCAACTCCTAAGTATAACTTCTATTATTTCTGTTTCTCTGGGGTTGGTAGGTGTAAGAGAAGCTGACTGAGGGAAGTGAATCACTTCCTGTGGTCATTCCTCTGCCCACGGATCAGCTATTTTTAACAGTCTGCATAAAGTCATAAATCCATCTCTGGGCGTGTATTTTATTTGTTTAACAAGTGCCCAATAAGTCAAGGTGGGGGTGGAGATGAAAATAGACTGAATTAAGCCAGTAAGGAGAAAACTGAAAAAAACAAAAAAGAAGAATAAACTCCCCTGTTCCAAAAAAGCCCCCAATAAGACAATTGTTCTGTAACATATTTTGGAAAACTTGTCACAAAGAGAAAAGAAAAAGAATAATCTTTTTAGAGTGACTTCTGTGGTCATTTCCCACTCCCTGTGGAAGAAATTAATATTTAAAGAGAGCTGCCCAACTTCACTAGAATGACTTTTGAAAATCTTTCTGTCCTTTATTGGTGCTGTTTCTTTCACTTGAAATATGTTACCATCATTTACACAAAGTCTGTGAATAAGTAGGCAAGAAATGTGAAATGGTTTACTAAGAAAAGTTATAGCTCTTAAGCATAATCTCACTACGGCTGAGTGAAGGATCATATTAGTTTGCTAAGGCTGTAGTAACAAAGGACCATGGGCTGGGAATCCAAAACAACAGAAATGCAGTATCTCACAGATCTGGAGGCCAGAGACCCAAGATCAACATGGCGGCAGGTGGCTTTCTTTGCAAGCCTGTGGGAGAGAATCTACTCCGGGCCTCTCTCCTTGGCTGGCCAGTCGTCCTGTTCCTGTGCCTATCATATGGCATCTTCTGTCAGTGTGTCTCTGTGTCCATATTTTCTTCTCTTATAAGGAAACCAGTATTGGACTAGTGCCTCCCTCATGACCTCATTATAACTTAGTTGCTTTTACAAAGACCGTATCTCCAAATAAAGATGATCCTTAACTTACACTGGAGTTGCAAGCTGATAAACTCACCGTAAATTGAAAGTGTTATAAGTTAAAAATGCATTTAATGCACCTAAACTACCTCAAACTCTAGCTTAGCCTAACCAACCTTGAACATGCTCGGGATGCTTACAGTAGTCTACAGCTGGGCAAGCTATCCCAAGGCTGTTTTGTGATGAGGCGTTGGCTATCTCTGGTAATGTATGGAACACCTGTATCCCAAAACCCCAACTGACTGAGCTTTGGTCACTACCAGTGCTCAGCATCTCAAGACAGAGTGTGCTGGGTGGCCAGCCTGGCAGAAAATCAAAACTCAAAATTCAACATGCAGCTGCTACTGCACATGTATTGCTTTTGCACCACTGTGAAGTAAGAAACCCTAAGCTGAACCATGGTAAATTAGGGACTGTCTGTAAGGTCACATTCTGCTGTGCTGGTGGTTAGGAATATAAAAACACGAATTTGAGGATGGGACAGGTAGAACATCCAAGAGCTCAAGTTTCCCAAGTGCTGTGATTCGTCACCTACCAGGCTCTCTGTGTGGAATACCTGCCTGACACCCCCAGGCTACCTTCTCCCATTTTTGTCTGTCATTTAAACATAGCCCAGTCAGAGAGAGAACTTCCAGCACGAACTCTGGGCATGACCCTGCTCCTGGGCCCGCCTCGCGTAGCATCATTTTTCAGAGAACTTCTGGTCTAGGTCTTCTTCCTGCCAACACCTCAGTCCCTCCTAGCTCTGGACTTCAGAAAGATGGCAGAGATGGCAACTTGCACCCTGGGACCTGGTGTGGAATCGACACCCTGCGCTGTAGGGGCCCCAGTGGCTGTGATCACCTACAGCTCTCTTGTGATGGCCTGGACAGGGGCAAGCACACTCTTGCTATCCAGGGCAGATGGTAGGCATTCGAGGCTCTTCCCCCTCAGCTCTGCCGTGATAGTGCGTGAGCAGCCCCGGGCAACAGGAAAAGGTGGGAGCCCAGCGGTGCTCCAGGAAACATCACCATGGGCTCTGACATCTGACCTTCACATATTTTCGCTGTGGTGGAGTGCTCTTCTTCTGGTTCTTTCCCAGCCATTTAGAGCTGTGAAGTCCTCCCTATCAGAGGCCACTGGAACACAAGGGTCCCATGTAGCCATGGCCTTAGTTTGGAGCCCCCTATCCCATCTCTGGTGTTCCTGGTGAACCACAATCCACACTCTGTGCCCAGTCCTTGTCCATCCCTCTCTGTCTGGGCTGACCCATGTTCACAGCTGGTGTCCACAAAGGCTTTGATTCCGATACATCCTGCGGATGACCTCCATGTGCCATCGGGAAGGCTTTTCTAGCCTTCTTTTCCTAAAGAGGAACTTGGCCCTTGTAATCAGCATCTCCTGTAGGATTAGGACGTCCCTCCTTGCTCTGGCCAGGGGGTGGCGGTGAGAGCTGAAGCCCCCAGAGGTTCAATGATCATTTTTTTACTTTGAGAGGGACCAGGAGCAGCTCTCCTGTTGAGCAAGCACAGGAGCACCAGGACATTCCTACTGAATGTCCTCTGTCCTCTCCCTCCCCGCCTCGTCCTCTCAAGCAGCAAGCCTCTGGCTTCCTCTTCAGCCATTTCGTGCTTAGTGTCACATTCCTTCTGTGTTGGTGGCCTAATAGAGCACAGGGATGTCCTCAGCAAATCCTCTCTAGGCAGTGGCTGGAGAGTCTCGAAAACATCGGGACAGGCAAGAGCTCCATGTTCCAAAGCCGTTTCTTGAAACATGATGCCCCTCGACCGTGTGCAGAAGGGGAATCTGGTCTTTACATGAAGGAAAACAAGTTTGAAAAGACTTCAGGCATCAAGTGGTGGTATGGGTTTTCATGCCGTGATCTCTTGACTAGTGACGTTATTTTCCCATCCAAGGAATTAATCAATGAGTGAAGCACAACGCACCTCTGGTAAGAACCTGTCATGGCACGCTCACCTCTCAGAGGTCCAAGGTGGCAGGAAACTCATTTTCAGAGATGCTTCCTTTCATGTGTAACAGGACAAAAAATTCACCGGGAGCAAGAGAAAATTGGCCTTGGGTGCTACAGTTGTGCTGTGCCACTCATCTTCAATCATGGCATCGATTGTGGCCTCCTGGCACTCCTGTGCTGTCAGTGTTCGACAAATGAAGACAGACACAAGGAAGAGTTTGCCCCAAGTACCAGGTTCTGTGTCGAGAAGGTGAAACAAAGATGCAAGCTGCCTAGCTTCATGAGGCAGGTGCAAGGCTGCGGCCTCGTCTCCGCCTCCGCCGTGAACTCTTCAAGGCCCAGGTGTCTTCCAGAATGAGAGCCGTCGCTGAAGAATTTGCTCTGTGGTCCACAGCCCATACACAGATTGTGGACAGAGGACACAGGACATCAGCTTTCCTTGCATCTGAATGAAGTTTGGCGATGGCCCTGGATGGTCTCCCGCTCCAGAGGGACCACTCACCCAAACCCCAGTACTGCCAGCTGGTATCCCCATGCCTCACCTGTTTACTCCCCTGAGCTCCTTGCAAGACTGTGCAATTGGATAATAATTTTCTTTGCTAGGTCTCTGCTTCAAGAGCAACCCAGGCCCCCACACATGACCATGAGATGCTGCTTCATCCTCCCACCCAGTGTGCATGGCAGCATGCTACTCCCAGGGGCTGCCTGGACGCCTCTGCCCCATACCCCAGCTCCAAGCTAAGCCCTGCTCTGAGTTGGCTTTGAAGTCCTGACCTCCAGTGGACTCCAAGTTGCAAAGGGCGGACCACAGGATGGGGCAGGACCACAGCAGATGAGACCTGCTGGAACCCAACATCGCCCTGTCTTCCAGGCAGCGTGGGTCCCCCACCACCAGCATCCCCAAGATAGAATAGCTGCCAGGTCACTAGGGGTCACAGAGCCTCTCTACCACAGAAGGATACCAAGAGGGACTTTTTGAAAAAGAAAATAAATGAATAACAAAATAAATATGACTTAGCCAGGGGGGCAGCTGTTTCTATTCCAAGCACCTGGTTGTTAACCCATCAAGGTGGTTCAGACACAGCCTCACCCCACCCTCTGACTTCCTTGGACTAATAAAGAAGATTAATAATATTCAGTTTGCTGCTGCCAGGGTACTGAACCCCTGAGGATGTGAACTTGGAGTGCAGCCCTCCAGATGGCTGTGTGGAAAGGTATAGCTCCAATCCAAAGGATTAAAAGGGGCCTAAGACTTCATGAAGACCTGTGACTTTCTGCCATGACATCTTCTGGATTGCTTGGTCCCAAGTTTGACCTCAGCCAGGCGAGCAGCCTGGTACCATCTCAGAGGCCACTACTCTCCCCGCCAGGCGCGTTGGTGTGCTGTGATGAGATTCTCACCATCATGGATAAAATGCATGTTGGAGTTTTCAGCATGGGCTGCCCAGACACCCACCAGGGGGCAGCACTAGCCGACCCAGCAGCCATGCAACCCTGACACCAGGCACATCGTGGTTGGCGCTGGCCAGCAAGGCAGGACACCATAGGCTGGGCAGCTTGGAACAGAGGTATGGATTTTCTCAGTTTGGGCAACTGGAAGTCCAAGACCAAGGTTTGAACAGGCTTGGGTTCCTGATCAGGGCTCTCTCCCTGCTTGCAGATAATGCCTTCTTGTGTCCTTGAGTGGGAGCTGGTGGGGAGATTTAGAGAGACAGCCAGCCAGAGAAGTTGGGAGAGCTTTAAAATCCTCCTTTGAAAGGCCACTAATCCTATCAGATCAAGACCCACCTTTATGGCCTTAATGGCTTTCTAGAGACCCGTCTCCAAACACAGCCCCGTTGAGGGTGGTACCTGAGCAGGTAAATTCTGGGAGACACAAACTTGCAGCCCACAACAGGCACACAAAGCCCCCAACCTGTGACACTCACTCTTGCTTTTGCTTATTTATGTCACACCTGCTCCCTGGAGGTGCCACACACCAGCTGTTGTTCCCCTAGGCTGGATAGCGGTGGGGAGCAGGCACTGCCTCACCTCACCTCAGGTGAATGGCTACCATCAAAACAACAGAAAATAGCCAATGCTCCCGAGGATGTGAAGAAAGGGAACCCCACACTGTTGGTGGGAACGTACACCCATACGATCATTATGGCAAACAGTAGGAAGATCTGTAAAAAAGATAAAAATAGACTGCCACACGACTCTACTGGATACTTATCCAAAAAAATGAGATCAAGTCAAAGAGACACCTGCAATCCCATACGTATGGCGGCATCACTCAAGACAGCCAAGATCCAGAATCAACCTGGGCACCCACCACCTGATGCAGGAATGAAGAAAATGTGGCACATGCACCATGGAATACTATTCAACCATAAAAAAGAACGGAATCCTGTCACTCGTGACAACGTGGACGAGACTGTAGGACACAGTTAAGTGGAGGAAGCCAGGTCCAGGAGACAGGTCCTGCGTGGTCTCCCCCAGACGTGGAATCTAGAAAAGCTGACCTCACACAAGTAGTGTCTTAATCAGCTTTTTTGCTGCTGTGACTAAAATATATGGCCAGAACAATTGTAGAGGAGGAAAACTTTATTTAGGGGCTTACTGTTTCAGAGGTCTCAGTCCATAGATAGCAGGTTCCATTCTCCTCGGGGATCAAGTGAGGCAGGACATCATGGCGGAAGAATGAGGCGAAGGGATCCAGCTTACCTAATGATCAGCAAGCAGAGAATTCCACTCACCTAATACAAAATATATACCCCGAAGCCACACCCCACGTCCCACCTCTTCCAGACACACCCCCTGCCTCCAGTTACCACTCCGTTAATCCCATCAGGGGACTGATTCACTGATTGGATTGAGGCTTTCACAACCAGATCTCTGAACCTTCTTGCCTTGTCTCACATGTGAGCTTTTGGGAGACACCTCACCTCCACACCATAACAAGTACAGAGGAGAAATGTGACGCCAGAGGAGGCAGAAGATAGAGGGGAAGAGATGATGGAGAGGGGTTGGTCAGCAGTTCAAAACTGCAGTTAGACCAGAGGAGTAAGGTCTGCAGCATGCTAGGGGATGGCAGTTTAGGGCATCACAGTCTATTCCAATGTAACTGGGAGTGGGGATTGAATACTCTCACTACCAGGAAATGACCAACCTTGGAGGTGATGGGCATGTCGAGTACCTGGGTTTGATTATCACACCGTGTGTGCATGTATTGTGTGTATATGTCTCAAAGTATTACACTGTACCCAACAGTACAATTGTGATGTGTCCATTAAAAACAAGACAAAATCTAAAAAAAGATGTTGGCAAAGGAGCTGCCACACTGAGGGAAGGATGAGACCAACACAGAAGTGAAAGGAAGCAGGACATGGCATTTCCCACGATGACAGTAAGTGGCTTTTCGTTTGTGCTCAACTTTACGTTGGGTTTTAAATAGCCTGGCTTGTAGCTTCTTATGGAAAACCTCTTCCTATTCCTTTTTAAACTTTGCCAAACACATGAGTATTTTTCAATTTTCGGAAGAGTGATGTCTAGAGACTTCAGAATCTGCTTCTTAGTGCTCATGTGTCCTAACAGCCGTGGGCCCGTGGGCTGGATTTGAACAGAACGGGGAGGATGCTCATAAAATGAAAGGGTATCCAGGTATTTGTTCTCTGAAAAATGGTGCCTTATCACAAAGAAGTGATCGATTCTTTCTTCTCTGGCATTTTAATACACGGATCCCTACTTTCTCCCCAGATTTGTAGCACTGGGAAGAAAAACTAAAGTTCCCTAAGGAGAAGAGACACGGGTGGGTACAGTCATTACAAATTTGACATTTCTAAACTGGGCTTGACAGTGGAACTTTAAAAATATTTATCTATCAGAAAATAGTTTCAGCCGTGGGCGATTTGGTGAAAAGTTTTCGTTGGTGGAAAAACCATAACTCAGTGTGACTAGCTTTAATGTAAGATGTTCTTGAAGGCCACAGAATCACCAGCATTTCCAACAACCTGGAAAATTTAGGCCAGTTGGGAAAAATAACTGGGGGCTGGGGTAGGTAGCCAAAGCACTGTGAGGATCAGATAAATTTATGTGCTTCAGAGACTCAGATTTTAATATTAAATTATAATCAAAAGCAACTCAGGCTGAGCATTTAAGCAGGCCTCTCTCTGCTTAGCCCGTTTTCCTTCTGCTCCAAAAAGGTTCGAGGTAATTTGCCAAAATGAGATGTTTTGCCCTATCTCCATCTAGTTGTCTCCTGTTTGCATTTCTGGACAAAATATGTGCTTCTCTGGCTCCCTCACATAGGAGAGAGGGCCTCTGCCCTGGGAGCACTGGCCTGTGTCTTGGTATTTTTGTGTGGATTCCAAGCCCAAGGCAATGACTTGCCATCTTGGCCACACTCTGAATATCTATGGTCTACACAGATAGTGGGTGGATAAGCTGCTCCACAGCCGCCCTGCACTGCTCCTCTGACAGACCGACCTGCCCATCTGAGGCCCTCCCCTCCTGCCAGTACTGGCTTGGGTCACTGCTTCAGCCTGTGGATACGGGATGAGCTGGACCACTGGAAGCTCCCAGCCATTTCTTCTGCCCTTTCCGCCCACAACTGCCCTGGAACTGTTTTGTGGGCATGATCAAATTTTCTCCACATTTTTTTCCTGTTTTCAGACCAGAATTGGAGAAAGCAACCTCCTAAAGAACAAGGAAACTATCAGCAGATAAAGGAAAAGTCAACCCAGGCCTTCTCCGCATGAACGGTGTACGCAGAGAGGCGCTCGCCACCCTCAGGGCAAAGTCCTCCTCCCCTCTCTGGCTGTAGCTCCCAAGCCATAGCACACATAGCACACTTTACTAGCCCGGCTTCTCGTCCTAGCCTCCAACTTCCCAGGTGCTCAGTGGGACGCTCTCACTTTCCACCCCAGCTCAGTGAGCTGTGCTCCTCCCAACCCGGGCCTTGGAATGTCCCTCACTGGAGTGCTGGTCCATCAACTCCTGCCGCCCTTCCGTCACTGGAGCCTCTCACTCTGCCAGGGTCGTTGTTTCCCTAACCATCCCCCCAGCATTGGCCTAAGTGCCCCCCACCAGCTGCCAGGTCGTACTGCCCGCTGAGTTCTGCACACTCTAATTACCTGTTTGCACAGCTGCTCCCTGTTAGACCCCCAAGGGCAGAGGCCGCATCTCATTCCCGGTTGTACCCTCACAGCCCAGCACCATGTTGGGCATGGGAGAAGTGTTGAACAAATATTTGATGAATAGACGAATACAATTCCAAGAGCTGATGTTCAGGTTAAGCCTTATGAGATGGATGATGTTTAGCCATTTTTGACCTGCAAAAACAGCAATTTCATGATTCTTTCTAATAAAGAAACTGTTTAGGAACACTACCCCCCTAGCACCAAAGAGGGCTAAAAGTTGCCTCTAAAGCTGAGGGGGCCTGGATCCCATGAAGAGAAATGCCGGATACCCCAGGCAAGGGCAAGGTGGTAGGAAAAGAGAATTTTACAAAAAGAACTGAACAAGCATTTCCAATCAGTTTATATGCTGGCAATTTTTCTTGGTCTCCCAAATATTGCCCCTCAGCCTTTCAAACCATCTGGAAAATTCTTTCTTCTAGATGAAGCACAATCACGCCAAATGTGAGCTCTGCACTCTCTGATGGTCATAAGGAAGCCTGTCAAGTCATGTAGTGCTATGAAATTTTAAAAAGCTTCTAAATCAGAAAATTACATTTGATCTTATTCAGTATCCAGAGAACTAAAAAATGATGAGATTAAAACACCAAATGCATGGTGCATGTGAATTTATAAATACAAATGTTCAGAAAAACCGGGATTTTGCAGGAAAAATGAAGTTCAAAATAAATAAGAAAAAGTGAGATGGTCCAATTAATTTGGGCTAAAGCTGAGGACATGCTACTCTTGTTATGGGTAATTCAGAGTCTGACGGTTAAAAATGGAAAGAACCTGACACTTTTCTTCTCCCCTGTAAGGAAATTTATCAGGGGCACAAATCCTCATTTAGATCTAAGAAGAAGCCATTCAACAGGAGGGAGATCCTGAGTATGTAAGCACAGATTACGGTTCTCTGTACAAGCAAGTCTCAACCAAAGTGAGACAATTTGGGAAAATACAAGCAGGAAACCAACCCCAAAACTGTGACTGCTATGTTTGCATCATGTATGGAACTCACAGAGTGACATGTGTCTCACCTGCAGAGTCTGTTTAGGATGATGCCTCTCAAAGGTAGGGCACCTTCAACAGAGAATCATCCACAACACAGATACTCAGACAACAGCATTTAAAAGTCAATCTGAAACTGGGTGCCATGCACATACCCAGAATCCCAGTGCCCTGGGAGGCTGAGGCAGAAGGATTCCAAGTTTGAGGTCAGCCTCAGCATTTTAGCAAGACCCTGTCACATAATAAAAAGGTGGGATGTAGCTCAGTAGCAAAATGATCCTGAGTTCAATCCCCAGTACCAAAAATTAAAATAAAATAAAATAAAAAGGGCTGGGGGGCTGGGATTGTGGCTCAGTGGTAGAGCGCTTGCCTAGCATGTGTGAGGCACTGGGTTCGATTCTCAGCACCACATACAAATAAATAAAATACAGATTCACCAACAACTAATAAAAAAAATTTTTAAAAGGGCTTGGGATGGAGCTCAGTGGGAAAGCACTGCTGAGTTAAATGCCTGATAGAAAAGAAGAAAGAAAAAAAGCCAACCTGGAAAACCCACAATGGCCATTTACCAAGCATCTGTCAAGGACTTGGTTCTGGAGTGCAGGGATACACCCATGAAGCAGGAATAACTGGCCCTCCAGGAGTTTGCCCTCTTCTGAAAAAGCTGAGCTGGCAAAAGTCCCTGGAGCCAAACAGACCATACAGACAAGATGCAAGGACGAGAGCGGACGTGGAGTGGGGAGCAGATGGCAGACCTGCAAGTGGGGAGCAGTGGGAGAGCCTGGAAGACTGTGAAGACCTCACACAGGACCACGCTGATCAGTGCTCAAAGTATGCCTCTCGGAGAAAGCAGCATCTGCAAATGCAAAAGGAGGTTGGGATGCTTTGGTCCTGAGTCAGGAGAATTTAATTGGGGTTGTGACATTCCTATCCTTCAGGTTGGTGTGAAGCCACTAACAAAGTAGAGCTCTGTCTGACATAGACACAACCACACACCCAGGGCCTTGCACACGCAAGGCAGGTGACCCACTACAGAGATATACCCCCAGCTCCTGTTATTGTTTTAAGAGTATTTTCCTTTTATGGATAAATTTATCTCATTTACTTTCATTGGTATGTTGAGAATTAGTGCTGAGGTTTTATTTTCTTTTATGTTTTTTGGTTTTAATTTTTTCCTGATCTTATCATTGAAGTAAACATATACTAAAAAAGATTAAAAAATCAGAAACATCTGATGTGAAGAATCTTCATAGAGCTTATATGCCTGAAGAACCAGTACCCATCTCAGGAAATGGCCGTGTCCATCATCTAAGAGTCCTTCTCAGACCTCCCATTCACTAGCCCTTTCCAAGGCTAACCACTAGCCTGACCTCTAAGGCCATTGAACCATTTGGCCTCTGGAACTTTATATAAATGCAATTATATACGAGTGTGTCCTTTCCTGCATCTGACTTCTTCCTCTGCCAAATATCCTGCCTAAGAGATGCAGGGCATTTCTGAATGTGTCTGGAGTTCATTCTTTCTTTCTGCTGAATGAATGCAGTGTGTAGTTGTACCACAGCCAGTTCATCCAGCCCCCTGCTGAGGGGCATTTGAGGCAATCAGAACAATCATGAACACTCATGGCTTGTTTTCAGTGAACATATGTATGCGTTCCCATTTGGCACACACCCAGGAATAGGACCGCGAGATGCAGGGCTTTGGACTGTCAGATTGAGTAGGTTCTGCCAAGCAGCTTTCCAGAGCAGTTGCACAAATTCACATTCCACCAGCACTTAGAAAGTCCATGATTTAAGTAACAAAAAACTCTTAAACCCCTCAGACCATAAATATATATTAAAGAAACTCCTTCTATACCAAGTGATTGTGATTTGAAAGCATAAGTATTAAATATTCTTGTTGCCTTTGTAGAACAAAAATAGGAGTTACCTACACTATTGTTGAAAAGGAAACCAGAAAAAAAAAAGTGGTTCTGATAGGTATGGAAGACTCCTTTCCAAGACAAATGAATTATATGAAATAAGTAAGCGTCAATAAAATGGCACAAAATAACAGTTAAGAGTTACTAAGATCATGCCAGATGGCAGTTAGGAAACCAGATGCTTCCAGGAAACGATGGCTCTTGTTCTGAATTCTGCTGGCCAGAAGCTGGGTAAAATTGCCCATATCAGACTCCCAGGGATATCTGACGATGATGCTTATCTCATTCTGCAAGTAAGAATTTCCTGGGAAATATCAGGAAGAAAACGCTGATAAGAATTTAAAAATCTACAAGATAAATTTTTAATAATTTTCCAATTTTTCTCATATAGGCATTATATTCTAGTATCATTAGCTTAAAAAAAATGTTGAAAGAAATTGGAAGCAGGGTCCAAACTGGCTGGAGACAAAAGGTGAAATATTTTCTGAGCCACAAGAAAATCCAGTGTAACCAGTCAGGAAGACACACTGGGAATGAGTTTCTGTAGATTCAAAGAGGGTGTAGTGTAGGCACACAGCCTAGATACAGGGGCATAAAATAGTTCCAGAAGGAGATATGAATCTTACCACATTTACTTTCTTCCTACATCTCTCCAATTGTTTTTTCCCAATGCCCCAAATCCCAGATTTTTTTTTTTTTTTTTTTTTTTTTTGGATACCAGGGATTGAACTCAGGGGCACTCAAGCACTGAGCCACATCCCCAGCCCTATTTTGTGTTTTATGTAGAGACAGGGTCTCACTGAGTTGCTTAGCACCTCACCGTTGCTGAGGCTGGCTTTGAACTCATGATCCTCCTGTCTCAGCCTCCCAAAGTGCTGGAGTTATAGGCATGCACCACTGCACCTGGCAAATCTCAGATTTTGACATGGCACCCAGACCCCTCTCTGAGCTAGCCTTCACCTCTCCCTGCCTCATCCCATAACACCTACCTTCCACCCCTTCCCTCTTCCATGCCTCATTCCAGCAATATCAAACAATCTCTAGCTTATGCAGCCTGTCCTGCTGTTCAGAATCCCCTCCGCAGAATCCACTTCAACCTGGCTCGGGCTCCCATTGCTCACTTGAGGTCACCGTGCCCTCCTTTTTGCCCAAGTGGTGTCCCGTTCTCAGTCCCATCTTACTTGGCCTACCCTCCTCATACAAACATGTTCCCCATGTGTCCTGGGCCACCTTACGGTCCAGGTGGCCCTCTTAGCCACCAACCTCTCCCATCAGCGTCTTCTATTGTCTCTTTCTGTCCTAAGCCCTGAACACCAAGATGTCCCCAGCCTCAGCTCTTGAGACGCTTCTCCACTTTATCTGTAGGAACTCCTGATTTGATCTCAGCCAGTGTCATGGCTTTAAGGACCACAACGTACGCCACCGAGTCCCTAAATGTACTTCCCCATGCTCACCTTCTGTCATGAGCTCCAGCTGCCCGCCCCACATTCCCTCTTGGTTGTCCAGTTGGCATATGGCAGTAGATCTTTCCCGGGTTGGAGCAGCCCTCCTTGGGGCTGGAATGATGGCTGCCTGGCTTCTGGCTGTGTCCCTCTCTGGAGAATTCCCCCAGATGAGGGACACCATGCTGGTGAGAGACACGCTTCTGGATACCATAACCTGGACAGGGTGAGCAGGTGCCCGCGGAGGACCGTCTGACACAGGGTTGAAAGCCAGCCTCCATGCACCCAGAAGCAATGAATCCACATGGCGTCCCCCAGCCCATCAGACCAAGATGAGACTCCAGTGGGCTCCGCATCTCCAGCTGCCTCTCCTGTCTATCCCGCATCTGTCTCCACTTTCTCCCAGATCCCTACCCCAAGAAATGATGTGCACAAGAATCCCCACCTCAGGCTCTGCCTGTAAGAAACCCAGGGAGGAGAGATGCTTCCCACCACCAACCTCCCAGGTCTGGGTCGACTCCTCCCACAGCTCTGCAGTGAACTAGCCACCCTCCATCTCCATAAATGGCACCATTTGCCCAGTTACCGGTGCTGAAACCCAGGTGTTCTCCATTCTCCTAGGCTCCAGACGCAATCTGTCAGCAAATCCTGTACCTTTGCTTTAAAGCACCTCCTGACCTGACTCCTGCTCTTCCCCTGCATCTGTCATGGACCCCTGGAAGAGGTCCCTACTTGGTTCTGATGCCCACTGTACGGAATGGCCACAGTGATCCTCTCTGAATGCAAACCGAGGCAGTCCCTCCCCTGCCTGGATTCCCCCAGTGGCTTCCTGCGGCAGAGGGAATAAAACCCAGTGCCGTTGCTTGGTCCCCTGTGATCTGTCCGGAAGCTGCCACCTCCTTGTCATTCTTCCTGTTCACCTGGGTGAGGGAGTAGATTCCAGGAACCCTCAGGTACCAAGTCCCAAGGATGCTCAGCCTCAGATATAAAAGAGCGTGGTATTTGCATATGACCTCTGCACATGCTCCCAGGAAGTTCGAACCATCTCTAGATGACTTACAATGCTTGATACAACATGAATGCGATGTGAATAGTTGTCATACTGTCTTGTTTGGGGAATTATGATAAGGAAATAAAAAATATGTACCCATTCAGTTACAGGCACAATTATTTTCCCAAATATTTTCAGTCCACGCTTGGTAGCATCTGCAGCTGCAGAACTAATGGATGTGTGCAGAATAGGGGTGCAGAGGCCCCCTACACTGGCCAGGGAAGGCAGAGTCAGGCACCACAGAAAGCACTCCCCATGTCTCTCTGTCTCCCCTGACTAGGCCAGCTCCAGAGGGCAGGTGGCACTGGAATGCTTCTGACTTACCATGGAAAGCACAACTACACAGCTTGGTTTCATGGGTTTTACGAAGATACATTATTACTTTTTCATTCATTGCTGATAAATACTCATCCTTTTTTGCTTTTTTTGTTGTGTTTTTGGTTTTGGTTGTTTGTTTTTGGTACCAGGTATTGCCCCACGGGCACTTAACCACTGAGCCACATCCCCAGCCCTTTTTATATTTCATTTAGAGACAGGGTCTCACTGAGTTGCTTAGGGCCTCTCTAAGTTGCTGAAGCTGGCTTTGAACTTGTGATCCTCCTGTCTCAGCCTCCTGAGCCACTAAGATTACAGGCCAGAGCCACGGCACCCAGCTAAACACAGATTCTTTTAAGAATTCTAAGCTCAAAAAAAAAAAAAAAAAAGTTTAGAGAGAAAAAAATTAAACAGTACATATCCTAAGTAAGCAAGGAACAAATGCAAAATACTTTCTCCTGAAAGAAAAAGAGTAACTAGGTGTAATGGATAAAAATTAAAAAGTAGATGCTCAAAATCAAACCCAACATGTTCTTTAAACATGTGTTGTCTAAAGGCGTTGTGGGAAGTGGTTCTCTTGGGCTGTCCTCTTTTCTCCAGTAGGCAAAACATCAACACACCTTGGAAGGTTCTCCGTCAGCATCTCCTATCAGAAGCTATGAGTGAGATATTTCTGCAGCAAATCACTCTGTCCCTGTCAGGCTGCTCTCCTCCGTGCCTCACAGAAGGCTGCACGTGAGCATCAGCGAGCCCCGGTCCTTGCACAGGGCCAATTAGCACCTTTATGGAGCTCAGCTTTCAGGTTGGACTTCTGGCAAGCCGCTCAATTATAAGAACTGAATGAGGGGGCTGGGATTGTAGCTCAGTGGTAGAGCACTTGCCTTCCATGCATGAGGCCCTGGGTTTGATCCTCAGCACCACATACAAAGCAATAAAATAAAGACATTGTGTTCACCTACAAATAAAAAAAAAATTTTAAAAAGAACTGAATGAGGACAGAGGGGACTTGTGTTCTGTTAGCCACAGGTGGACATGGGCATCGCTTTTGCCCATGCCCTCCTGGGGGCACAGCTGTCCACCTCCCCCAGGGCCCCACCACCACCATCAGTCTACCCCCAGCTCATCCGTAGGGCCGGCGGCAGCGAGGGGGCTTGTTCTGCATCTGAAGCCAGAGACGCTGTCAGCAGCTGTTCAGAGCCTCTGTGCAGAGCTTTGGCTTAGCCAGGGCCTATAGATCCCCACCGCTCCACTTGGGGTGGACCTAGGGTCCTCATGCCCACGAGGAGCCCCAGAGACTTGGAGAAACTAGCCTAGCAACGAGCACTGTACTAAGTGTGAGGATGATGCGAAAACTCAGGATGAAATAAGCACTCCTTTTGAGCCCATGGAATTCTGGGCCTGTCTCTTCATTGCCCGCTTGAGTTTGAGGAGCAGCGGGAACAGGGGCACGGAACATTTCCAGGCGACACATTCAGCACTGGTCCTGGGCTGGCCTCCCCCTCCCTCCAGCACCTCCTCATCACCCACCCTGGGCAGCTTCCTCCCCATCAGCACCTTGGAGAGTCTGAAGAAGAAACTCCCTCTCTCTCCCACAGGCAAACCCCACGCTGTGCTCCCACCCCAAAGAAATGACAACGTGGCCACAGCAAAGTATAATCAAACTGACAAAGAGTTTTAAAATTTCAATGTTGGTGAAGTTTGCAAAAGTACCTATTCTTGTTATATGTTGGGAAACAGGAATTCATTTAACTTCTCCTTGTTGCTAAAGGTTACCATATGATGTAAGGTCTGATTGGGGGACATTTATTAAGACTCTAGTAACACTGGGCACGGTGGCACAAGCCTGTAATCCCAGCACTGTGGGAGGCTGAGACAGGAGAATCGTGAGTTCAAAGCCAGCCTCAGCAACGGCGAGGTGCTAAGCAACTCAGTGAGACCCTGTCTCTACATAAAACACAAAATAGGGCTGGGGATGTGGCTCCGTGGTTGAGTACCCTTGAGTTCAATCTTGGTACCAAAAAAAAAAGGAGTCTAGCAACTTTCACGGTGCCCTAATTTCACTTACTTTAAGGAATTTACTGTAAAAGCCTAACAGAAAATGTATGAGAAGATCATATTCACGAGCATGCTTCTCTCAGCCTTGTTAGAATGGCAAAACTTTGGAAGCTATCTAATTTTTCTAACAACAGGGTATTAAATAAATGAAGATGCAGGTATATGATAGACTATAAGGCAGTTATCAAAAGGATGTATGGAAATTATCATGGCATATTATAAATTAAAAATCAAAAACAGTTATCAACCGAAGTATGCACTATTACACCAGTTTCCTGGAAATCAAAATACACTTATCATTAGAAAATGAAAAAAACAAAACCCTAAAGTGTAAATGTTGAACATGAATGATGACATTTAAATCTGGAACATTATGGACAATGTTTATTCTTGATGTTTTTTAAGTTTCTTATTTCAAAAATTAACGAGTCTCCCATGGAGTCTTGCAGCCCAGGGCTGCAGGCCAGCCTCCAGGGCTGGTGACACGTTCTCCCACGCCTTGCTCTTCCCCTCTCTACTTCTGGCTGGAGACACTCTAACTCATCATCACTCTCCTGTTGGGACACAAAGGAAAGGACAAATAGGTGAAATGGCAGAAAAAGTGGTAAGATGGTTCGTGAATGACACACTGGCACAGAACTTGTTCCATTGAAAACTGATCAGTTCCGCCTCTCAAGAGCAATCATATTCCAATATATTAAGTCTTTCATTCACCAAAAACATTTTAGCCTAATGTATATCAGGCACTGTTGCAGATAAATAGGACAAAATCTCTGTGTGCACAGGTTCCATCCTGGTGAGGAGCAGGTGGGAGACAAGAGAACTATAGCAACAGGTAAGTGATGCTATAAATCAGAAAGTTCAGTTTGTGGTAAGTGCCGTGTGACATGCAAGCCACCTGAGATGATAGACAATAATGGTAGAAGAACGGAGCTGCCTACCTGAGGGCTAGAAAGGACTCTGTGAGCAGGTAACCATGAGGCTAGAAGTGGGAGGAAGAGGGCTTTAGCAGAGAAGAGTGGGGAAAGGTGTTCCCTGCCAAGAGATGGCAAGTGCAAAGGTCCTGTGGCGGGAAAGACTGGCATATGTTTGAGCATAGGTAAACTCTAGTGATTGAAGGGCAGAATGGGATGAGATGTGATGGGAAGGTGAGCAGAGGCCACCACCAGCCTTATGTGGCTGCTTTAGCTGTAAGGTGCCAACTAAACCAGTTGGAAATGTCTATTAAGTTTAGATCCCCAAGTCTGGAGCTCTGGGAGAAGTGGGGACAGCCGATAGAGATTTGTGGAATTGCTTTGTAGGACCATCAGCTCATCTCAGTTTGCCTGGGACCTTCTTGGCTGGCAACATCCTGCATCCCAGGATAACCCTCACTCCCAGGAGAACTGTGACGAGAAAGGGTGACATTACCTAGGAAAGGAGAAGAGAAGAGACCAGAGCTTGATCCCAGGCACACTGGTGCTTAGAGCCCAGGGAGGAGGGGTCAGAGCCCTGCAGTTTCAAATCAGCCAGCAGCGTCTCCCAGAGTCAACTTGAGAGATTCCAAAGAGGCTTTAATTTTATTATTGGGGGAAGGGAGGTACAGGGAGCTGGGGGTGCAGAGCAGAGACCATGTTCATCTCTAGGGAATCACGGAGGGGCGTTTATGGAGACCTGGAGGGGGACAAAGCTTTCCCTGGGGTGGTGACAAGGAGCAGGATGGAGGGAGGGTGGCTTTCTGAAGAGACAGACACCAAGGTTAGAAAGCTCTTCAGACTGCAGCTGACCCAGAGGCCCAAGAAGAGGAGGTCAGGTTGGGAAGGCTGAGGAGTTAAGACCGTGACTTTGAACTTGATCCTGTGGGTGAAGGGACACAATGGAGCAAGGGTCACCTAATCAGGTCTGCATTTCAGAGGCATTGGGGCCTCAAATGCAGAGAAAGAATCAGAGGAGAGTGAGGATGGTGCAGGTGTGGCTTTTCAGTTTCTCACTTTTGCTGCCTGTGCTTTCTCAAAATTTCCCCAATCAACATAAATCATCTTTTAGAAAAGAAAAATCAATAAAAAGCTATTTTTAAAGGGAAAAATGTGTAGTAGTCAGTGGAAAGAGGGGAGTAATGGAAAGATCAGCGTGCTGTGCTGGGTATGAAAGTGGGCGGGGAGCACTGGCCCGGGGCTCTGCAGTCAAGGACACAAGGACACATATCTGCTACTGGACACTCAGCTCCCCCTTCACTGTGACCAGCACCATTAAGTGGTCTCCTCTGATGGCTGTTCCTATTCTGGAAGATCCAACCCTACGCTGGGCTCACCACCTGGAATGCTCCTCACCCCATTGATTACTTTATCTTTTTTTTTTTTTTTTTTTTTTTTGTATTGAGGATAGAACTCAGGGGCACTTGACCTCTGAGCCACATCCCCAGCCCTATTTTGTGTTTTATGTAGAGACAGGGTCTCACTGAGTTGCTTAGCGCCTCGCTGTTCCTGAGGCTGGCTTTGAACTCGTTATCCTCCTGCTTCAGCCTCCCAAGCTACTGGGATAACACGCATGTGCACCGCGCCTGGTTGATCACTCTATCTTTTACCAAAACACACTGGTCTATATTTGTGTTCGTGGTAGATCAGAGGAGAAAGGAGGTGCCCAGAGAGGAGGGAGTCCTCCATCCTGTTTCCTCTTCTTAGCATCACAGCCAACCAGGTGCTCTGGTTTAGAAGCCAAGACTTGGATTTATCACTTCTTTTGTTCCAAGCCACCAAGATTCACAGTGCTACCTCACAGGTTGTGACACCCCTGGGATATATATAGTGATTCCAAGTGTGGGTTCAGAAGAAGAACCACCTGGATCAAATTTCTGCCCCAAGACTTATGAGCTGTGTGACCCTGGAAAAAACAGGTGTCAGACCTCCATCTGCCGAGCCGCTTCTTGCTGAGAGGATCCGTCTACTGGAGCTGCTGGGAAAGGCCAATGCAGACGTCATTCAGCTACTCCAGAGTCTCACTGTGAAGTCACCCCCAGCCTTGGGAACCTTCTGGGCACTCAGGCTCCAAGATGGTGGTTTTCCTGGGGTGAAGAGGGAGATGAGGGAAGATCCGACTTCATGGATCTGTCAGAGTCAAGCTCTTTACAGCATCTGCTTTCCCCAGCCTTCCAGGAATGTGTCAGAACACAATCTCCCTCTTGCTCAGAGTTGTCTTTCCCGTGGCTTGTCAATCCATGAGCCAGTGTGAGGATGATGAATTAATTTACAAGGAGAAGAAATTACCTTCAGGTGACGGATTATCACTACTCCCTCCCAGAGGCAAATATTTGCAAGAAGATAAATTATACTCAGAAGGCAGCTTGGTCAGCTTGAAAACAGCCCATGAGGGTGAGTTGGAGGAATTTAGTGCTGTGGTCCTCAGGTAGGACCCTGATGCCCTTTCCCCTGGGGCGGCCTCATGATGCAGGCCCTACACTGAATCCTGGGAGAGGACACTGTCCCTGAGATGGTTGCCAAAGCTTCCTATGAACATCCCATGGGTCAGAGCATCACGTGGGAAGCTTCCCCTCGGGAGACAAGAGGTAGAAGATTTCAGAATATAATCGCACCGTAGACTCCAAAGCAAACCTTTTAAAACAGGTGATTCCTGTGGTTCGAACATGACCCCTCAAGCTGCATGCTGGAAACTTAATTCTCAAGTCCACGTGTTGAAGGTATGTGGAGCTGGGGCCTTTGGAGGTGATCAGGATTAGATGAGGTCATCAGGATGGGGCCCCAGGATGGCAGTAGTGTCTTTACCAGACCAGGAAGCAAGACGCGGGCTGGCACGCTGGCCAGGTGCTGCCCTTCCCGGGTGCTGGCACCAGGCTCCTACACTTCTCAGCCTTTAGAACCATTTGCCAAATAAACTTCAGTTCTTTAAAAAGCATGAGGTGTCAGATATTTGTTTTAAGCAACAGCAAATGGACTACAACAGTGATGAATAACTCATCCATATCAAGGGTAAAAAGAGGTCAGGCTGGGTTGATGGAGGATTGGTGAAGATTTCTCAGGAGAGCTATGAGCTTCTTCTGGGGCAGGAGTAGGTGTCCGCCTTCATCTCCAGCTGAGATATCCACTTCTACATGTTCCCTAGGTTGGGGAGAACTGGGGGACAGATATCTAACACTTGAGTGAAGACTCCCCAGAGAGGCTGTGGACAGAAAGAGGGAGGCTGATCCCAGTGACCTGGGAGGCTGAGGCAGGAGGATCGCAAGTTCAAGATCAGCCTCAGCATCTTAGTGACGCCTGAAGCAACTTAGTGAGACCTTAAGTAACTTAGTGAGTTACTTAGGATCTCAAAATAAAACAATTAAAAGGACTGGACATGTAGCTGGATGGTAAAACACCCCTGGGTTCAACCCCCAATACAAAAAAAAAAAAATGTCAGGGGAGAGAGAGGGAGGCTGGACGTGGTGGGCATGAGTTCACCTGCACCAATGAAAGAGGTTCCCATGGGCCAGGGAATCACCCTGCAGGAGAGAGAGTGGATCTAAAGAATCTAAAGGCCCACTGAAGGGCGGCCCCCTGGGAGAGTCTGGGAAACAGACCTCCCGTCACCACAGTGGAGCAGCAGCAGGAAACCCGCGTCACCTGCCTGGCAGAGGCAGGTGAGGGTTGGCAGCAGGGCCTGCAGCAATCTCACAGAGGAGCCGCTGCAGACAAAATGCACTAAACGTTCCCTGATTAAGGGCTGCTCGTCCGAAGGCTTGGCCACACCTGTGACATCAGTGTCCAGCCAAGGCCAATCCTTGAGAGAGCCGTGGCCACTATGGGATGCCATTTGATCATCTATAAAAACAGGAAATGTGGAAAGAATCCAGAGGTGACGGGGCGCGAAGCACCAGGAGAGGAACTCGGTTGCACCGTGCTGGGCCGCCTCCGCCCACAGCCGGGTGGGCCGCTAGGTAACAGGGCAAGCCAAGGCTTCCCCGGCAGCGCAGGCCGTGGATCTGGAGGCCACCCTTGACCAGGGCCCGGCACAACCTGGCCAGTGTTGCAGACGCAACGTGGCTGTGTCGATTGAGGTTTGATCAGGGGACAGAAGCACTAGGAAGGGACGGATCAGAAAAAGGACTTGTTATCTTAACTTCATACAGTTATGGGAGCTCGTTGAAGAGCCTCCACCAGGATGTTGTCTTTGTGTCCAGCACGGAGCTTGGAGTCTGCAGGGCCAGCAGTCAGGCTGGGACGGCTGGCCGTGATCTCCCGGAGCAGAGCTCTGCAGCACTAGGGAGAGGCCTGTTTGTCCGCAGGGATAGGCAAGGCAGTTCTACTGGGTGGTGGGTTGGTGACTGATGAGACGCCCACAGGCCCCGATCCCCAGATTCTCCCTGGGATGCAATCTGTTGGGCAAAGACCTTTCCGTGTTCACCCATCCTTTCCAACCCATTCTCCATCATGAATGGAGACTGTGGATCCATCACTAATGGGGACCCAGGAGAATGAGTTAAAGGCAAAGAGGATTCGGGTCAGAAAGTGGAGGTGTTTCTGATCAACATCACTGAGTTCAGATGCTGAAGGGGCCTGTATATCCTGCTGAAGCCTGAGTCATCCGACGGGCCAGAACAGTCCGTCATCGCTGTCTTCCAGGTTCAGAAGTGAAGTTGGCACCGCTCCATGCCCTGAGCCAGGGGTGGCAGGAGACAGGCCACGCTGCACGGCACCAGAACAGGCCTTTACCCTCTCCATTCCAAACCTTCGGCCCCTGCCCATCAGACAAGGTAGAGAGCCATCCATGGCTGTGTGTGGACCACTGCACATTGTAGCCATCTGAATAGGAGAATCTGGCATCTAGGAATGCCATTCGATATTTTATCTGGTTGACTGCCCAGACTTCCAGAGCCCTATTCAAGCTCTGCCAAAAGTCCCACATGGCACCAGAGATGGGCTGACCTGCTGCAGCCGCATAGCCTCTCTGAGATGGGTGTGACCTGCCAAGATGCCAATCAACCTACTGACTGCAAGACACCAAGAAGCAAGATTCCACCCTGCCTTTGATGAACCCCTTTAAATAAACCACGGGAGCCATTTTCTCTTCTTTGCCCAGCTCCTGCGTGGACTAGGATCTATCAGGGGCTCCATCCTTTTGAAATGATAATTCTTTGTCTTTTGTTCTTTACTAATTATTCTAGACTTCAATTTTTCAGGTGGCTTACATCCTCCTAAGCAGGAAGAAGAACCCCTCAAGGAGACACTGGCCTTCTCCTGATAAGGCAAGAAGGCAGACCTCGGAGAGGTGCTTCCTCCTCATAAGAACTCCCTGACACCCCTGGACCCCACTGGGAATCTAACTTCCCAAACATGCTCCCCTCCCATGTCTCCAGATCTCTGGGTGTCGAAATCGCTGGAGGTTGTGAGGAGGGATGAGGCAGAGCAGGGCCTCGGTGTCTGTCATGGTCCACTCGTGCTGCTAGAACACAGTGACAGAGGCCGGGCATCTGTGCAGTAGAAGTTTCCCTCTCACAGTTCTGGGAGCTGGGAGTCCATGAGCAGGATGCTGATGGGTTGGGTGTCTGATGAGGGCTGCTCTCTGCTTCAAAGTGACACCTCGTGGCTACATATTCCAGCAGGGAAGGATGCTGTGTCCTCACAGGACAGGCACAACCACCCCCTTCAGCACTTCTATACCTACTGGTGAGAGTAGGCAGAGCCCTCAGGGCCTGATCTCTTCCTAACGGTCCCATCTCTTAATACTGGTGCACTGGGGATCAAGCTTCAACATGAATCTTGGAGGGATACAAACATCCAAACCATAGCAACATCGAGGCTGAAATCAGCAGAACCAGGCCAAGCGTGAACAAGAGAGAAGGTTTCATTTTCCTCCAGCTCCATCTCATCGATAATAGGTCCTACAGAGGACGGAGGCCATAAGTGCAGAAGGGATCCAATGTAGCATCTGAAGTTCTCAACGTGATCATTTACAGAGAGTTTAAAATGCAAATATTCAGAGTCCTGATCCAGCAGACTGGGGTGGATTCTAGGGGATGACTCAGGTTGAGAGACAGGTGAGGCGAAACCATCCTTGGTACCATTATATAGACAAGGAGAGGGAAGCCATCTGGCTCCAATGAGTTGGTTCAGGTTCTACAGCAATTAAGCTGCACCCCCAAAAGGAGTGTGGGTGAACAGATGGAAGGATGGATGATGGATGGATACACAGAAGGATGATGGGTGATGCATAGATGAATGAATGGGTGAATGTGTGGATGGTTAGAAGGATGGATAGATAATGGATGTTTGAGTGGATGATGGATTGATGAGTGGATGGATGGAAAGGGGATGATAGATGGGTGATGGATGGATGGATGAGTGGATGGGTGAATGGATGATGGATGGATGGGTGAATTCGTGGATGGATAAAAGAATGAATAGATGATGGATGTTTGGATTGTTTTGATGGATTGATGAGTGGAAGGATAATGGATGGATGGGTGACAAATTCTTTCCTGCAGAACCACATCCAGACATGTTCTCTTTTTATCATCTAGGACAAAGGGTGGGTAGCAGAATATGTCAAAAGTGAGAGGGTACTCAGTGCAGCCATCTTATAAAGCTTTACTAACGGATAAGAGTTTTGAAAGAACATCTGCGTGTTTCTGTGTTAATCTTGATATGCTCACTCTTCACTAGGACTCTGGAAGAAGGAGAAAAATGACATCAGGATTGAGAGTTGGCATTTGTGTCTTTCAATACTGTTTCCCGTGACCAGCTGGACCTGAATAGGTTCACGTGCAAATGAGCAGGGCACTTCTCTGTTGAAAGACATAATTTGGCGTGCCTTAATTGATTCCATCTTTGCTTTTCAAATCAAGCCAAAAGACAAACACACGTTTCAGTTTCCGTGCTCCCCTTCACCCAGAATGCAAATTGGCCTTCCTTTAATTTGAGAAGCACACTGCAACACATATTTTGCTCGTGTGACAGTAGGAACTGATACTTTCCTTATGCATTCCTCCAAGCTAAGCCAATTCGACCAATTAAATGAAGAACTCCTCAGAACCCAACCCAAAGCAGTCTGGTCCATGCCACTTCTGTGGGGAGAAGGCATCCCAAGCAGAACACGTTTATCAGCCGGCCAGGGGCTCCGGGACCCACTGCCTGCCAAACCCAGCAATTACATTTTGCAGTTTCCCCGATTAAAAAGTGTTTAAACATCTGCTACTTAAACTATACTTAAAAAGTAATAAATTAAAGGCAGGGGGAGCAGAACTTAAATAGAGAAAGTGAGCAGGGGACCAAAAGGTCTGTATAAATAGAGAAGCCACATTTTTCCATTTCTGAAACGATCCCTGGACAACTTGAAAATAAGTACTAACTTGGGTGTCCAGGGTATAAAATAAATCTGAATAAGCCTAATGAGAATCGGGCAGTCGTCCCAAAAGAAATTTAATACCTCTGCCCTCTTGCTTTCCACTGGTCTGCGTTTGCGGTACATGGACTTGCAGTGGGGGAGGGGCACCCAGCCACTCAGCTCCCCAAGCACACTAGTCCATGTCAGGCTGGCTGGCACAGGACGGGGGGCCTGGACACTGCACATTACACATGCAGATGATTGTTTTATTGGGCCTGATGGCTTTTTAAAAGGATTTGCCCGTTTTCTGTCATATGAGTTCAGTTTTAAATAACCTTATTAATGATCACTTGTAGTCAGCAAAAACTGTTACATTTTGACATTTATTTTCATTTCAACGAAAATTAAACAATATTATATTGGTCCCCTTAGTTTAACCATCTCTTTCATATACACGCTGTTATTTAAGAATAATCTAATCCATAATATACAGTAGCTCCTCCTGCCATCAACCCACAGATTCACTTTCTAGGGTTTCAGTTACCCACAGACAACATGGATCTGAAAATAACAAATAAAACATTCCAGAAGTAAACAATTCGTAAGTTTTAAATCATGTTCTATTCTGAGTAGCATGATAAATCACGGGCCATTCCACACCATCTTGCCTGGGAAGTGAATCATTCCTTTGCTTAGCGTATCCATGCTGTATGTGCTACCTGCCCGATAGTTGCTCAGTACAGTCTTGACTGTTGAGATATCTCAGTTCTTGTGTTTAAGTGATCCTTATTGTAATTAATAATGGCCCCAAAACAAAAAAGTAGTGGTGCTGGCAATTCAGATATGTCAAAGAAAAGTCCTAAGGTGCATTATATAAATGAAATCATGAAAGTTTTCCACTGAAGGAAAAAAATCAGACACTGAGGTTGCTATGATCTATGATGAGAACAAAGCTATTTGTGAAATTTTGAAGATGGAAAAAAAAGTTTGTTCTAGTTTTGCTATCATTCCCCGAGCTACAAGTTATAGCCACAGTGCCTGATGAGTGCGTAGCTAAGACGGAAAGGGCATTAAATTAAACAGCTTTGTTTTCCTGAATCAGGCCTCCACTGGATAAAGGGGGTTGAATATGCTCTGGTGAACCTGTCTCAGAGGGAAATGTAAATTTCCAAGATTAAGAGTCAAGCCACAGCATTGCATCTGAGTGGGAAGAAAGGAGATTCATGAAAGCAGAGTCACTGGATGGGCTCTGCCCATTGATTTATATAAATGCGATTCTGCACACTTCCTGTAGCACATACCACACTCTCCCAAACCCCCTCATGGAGCCCTAAACAACGTTGTTCTTAGGGTTTACTCTTTTTCTAAAAAATTTTTTAAAATATTTGTCTAGTTGTTGATAGATCTGTATTTTATTCACTTATTATTTATATGTGGTGCTGAGGCTTGAACCCAGTGCCTCATGCATGCTAGGCAAGCCCTCTACCACTGAGCTACAGCCCCAGCCCAGGATTTACTCTTTATTAACAATAATTGCTTTGGCACTTAGCTTCAAAGCAGATTTTCTTTTATTCACGTGGATTACATGGCAGATGTGGGTTGGAGGCTGGAGTTGAGGGATGGCACTCACAGGCTAGGAGTGTGCACTGTGGAGAGCTAGCTCTGTGCTACGCCCTTATGACTGGCCATTGTGTGTAAATGGGAAAGACACAAAGGAAGGAGGAACTATGTGACTGGTTTACCTATGTGCATTGTCTCTGATTGGCCGAATGGCCCTATAAGTTCAATGCTTGTTCCGCAAATATACGAGCACTTGCCTTGACTTGACTCCCTGGTGTGTCTGATTGTCCTGCGGCAGCAGAGGGCAGGGAACAGGCTGCCAGTCAGCTCCAACTCTTCCCAACTTCCACTGCGAGGTGAATGTGGGGGTGCCCCTTCGACCCGCTGGCTCGGGACGCGGACTGCGACCCCCGCAGTGCACTTCCTGTGCAGCTAATGCTTTCTTCACCTTTTTCTGGTCTGGGCCTAAAACTAGCTTCTCTCCTTGGACTCTTGCAATGACAAGGAACTTCAGCTGTCACTCTAAGTAGGTCTGTGCATCTCCCGTGCATGAGAAAAGGACTAATGTCCAAACAAGAGCTTGGTGCTCAGAATGGGCTGGCCTGGGTCACACTCCCAGTAGCATGGTATCAGGGAGGACTGGACCTTTTCCTTTTGGAAAAGTAGAAATGGGCATAAGAACATCCTTGCATTCTTTCCAGGACCACAATCAAGTCACGAGTGTACACGATCACTCCTGGAGTTTTACATGATGATGCTATTCCAGAAATTCTCTCACAGTAACAAATTTAAAAGTAAATAGAAAGAAGGGCCCGTGACCAAAGACCTGTGGAGACGGGTCACCATTCTGTCCTAAAGCAGCAGGTTCCAAGGGGAGATGCTGGTGCATTCAGCAGCATCATGTTTCAAAATAACTTTTGCTACCTTTTCTGACTTTACAAATAAATACATATTTTTCACAACAAC
Organism: Geosciurus inauris; assembly: GCA_004024805.1. NCBI lineage: Eukaryota > Metazoa > Chordata > Mammalia > Rodentia > Sciuridae > Geosciurus > Geosciurus inauris. The sequence continues at coordinate 89,620 of PVHX01006200.1, forward strand.
ATAAAAATATTGGAAGAGAAAAAGGCAAAGAATCACTTAAACCAACAGATACCAATTTTTGAGATGTTTGTAGTAGTTTCTACCTGTCTACATGTATCTATGACACATAAATACACATAACATGTATGCATGAAGACATAGTATTATTTGTTACAAACTTTAGGTCCTAACACATGTAAATCATTATTCATGTTATTATTTCCTTAGCTTCTGAGAACAAAATTGCCCCAATAAATTGGAACTCTTTGGAGGCTCTGCATAAGTTTTTCTGCATCTTTTGAGAAAATCTACCAATTTATAATGCCTCCTGTAGGGAATGAAGACACTTACCTTGCAGCAGCCTTCCAAACTCTAAGTGTGATCATCTCTTCAAAATCTTTAACAAATTTTATTTTTTTTATTATTATACAACCTGAATTTTTAAATATTGATTGGCCATTTATGTTTCTTATTTTCACATTATGAGTCAACAAAGCTCTGAGCGATAATGAGATGAAAACAAGAGATTTTAAGAAGTCTAGAGAATTGCCTTTGAGTATTGCCTTTGCATTTTGGTTACAGCTCCACAGTATCGGTGCCAGCGTTTCTGCTAATCTTGTGGCCTGAGACTCATGGTGGCAATATGAATGTGAAAGACCCAGCATCACATCCCTCTTCAAGTCAGGGAGAAGGCCACATGCCAGATACATCTATTCCTTCTCTGAACCACCCCCATGAAGATTCCTGCTCTCAAGTCATTGACCAGGTTTTGTCCCATGGTCACCCTGCCCACAAAAGAGGTTGGAAAGGGTGACTCATCTTTCTTTCCTCTATGATGGAGGTCAGCAAGAATGAAGGGTGTTTGAGAAAGGGTGCTGGATCATCCAAGAGCCATGGTGATGTCTTCTGTCCATCTTTGCCAAAATCTCTTTTCTGATGATGTGTAAAGTGTCAGCAGCCTCCCTGGCTGTTCTTGGAAGAAGCCTCAACTCTCATGGTCTAGGCTGCACTATCTGTGATTGGCTGGGCCCCTGCTGCATCAATTACCACGGGAGAAGTTGGACTGCAGACCATGTCTGCATTTGCAAAACCCTCTCCCCGTGATGGACTCAGAGAACCACAGTTTCTCTCCAGGCCAGGCACCTAAGCACAGTGGCATGTTTCCTCACAAAAGCCACCAAGCCTGCTCTTATTTCTATCTCAAGTCCTCTGGAGGAAATCCCATCTTGATGTCAGCTGCCCCCAGCCCTGGGACCCTCTGAAATGGATTCCACACATACCATGTGGCCCATAAGCTAGGTGGGACCTGCCACACTTGCTCTCCAAGTTTCATCAGGATCCATCCACAGCGTCACATGCTAGCCCGATGGTCAGAATGGAAATTCAATTTCACGTATAGAAATACTGTAGTATTTCCCCCATTCATTATATATACTTTCTTATACTAAGGCTGTTCTTTGAAATACAGAAATCTTTTTCCCTTTTTTGAAAATTAAGGTAAAATCTGTCACCATCTTCGTGATGAGACATCATGGTGTTTCGGTGATAGATGGCCTGGGCTCACATCTGGGGTCTGCCGCTTTTCTCAGGGGCCCATGGCAAGCCCTCAGCCCCCGCTACCTCTCAGAGTCCCCACCCAGTATCACCTATGAGGAGGTGAAGTAAGTTACCCTGCACATGGCCCTGATCAGTGCTTGGTACACGGCCAATACTTAATGAAGAATTTTTATTATGAGCACTATCTTGGTTTATGAGTAAATGTGCGATGTATGCGTGAGATGGACACGTGAGCAGTGTGTGGGTCACATGCACTGAGATTCTTAAGAAGCACAATTGTTCTCTGGAGTTTATTTTGATGGATGTGGAAAGATCAGATCAGATCTTTTCCCCCAGATACAGTTGGTTTTTCTGTCCCTACTCCTGAGGGGCCCATTCTTTCCTCATTGGTTTGTGGGGGGCTTTTCTTGTTCCCTGAAGAGTGCTGGTTTTATGTCCCACTGGTGCTGTAGATGCTCACGGCAGGAACTCGCATTTGAGTCGTCGGCTGAACCATTCAAAGACAGAATGCTGGAGGCTGGTTCCAAACACGCAGCTGCTGCTCAGTCCAGAGCTCTCCTGCATCTTATGCCGAACACCGTCTAGAAGAATTGGGAAGTCCATGCAGAAGTCCAAGGTAAGACGTAAAATGACTTTTTTTTTTTTTTTAATTAGAGGAGGAAGAAAGCATCTTGCATCCATTAGGGTGCTTTCTATGTTCCAGGCAGAACTAAAGGCTTTTCATGAGTCAGGTCCTGGAAGCTTTCCATCCTCCCCTGGACCTCATCCCACTGCCCGACTAGGGAGCCTGAGGTCAGAGTGGCCCATCACCCCTGACTGCAAAACCCGCTTAAGCCTGGCAGCCCAGTCTGGAGCTCTGCTGGACGTGTGATCCCATCACGGCAGGGAAGAATCTCTACGCTCAATCGTGTGGAGAAGAACTGCAGAGGCACAGATGTGCACAGACCTGACCAAGCAATGTTAAGCAATGTCTTTTGTGCATCAAAAGACATTTTATGCTTTAAAAATGGAGGGAAATATCTGTAACGATAAGAAAAATGACTCACAAAGCTCTCCTGGAACTTGATGAGAAAGCCCTAAGGATGCCGAAGGCAGGAACCATGGAAGACGTGGGCACAGATCTGAGGTAGCTCCAAAAACGGTGACAACAGTGAGCTAACTAGACTGAAGAGTGTCCGCACCACATGCAGCACTGGACATCCCTTTTATATAGAGTGCTCATTACACCGGGTCTGATGTAAACTTGGGCACAGATGGTTACACACCTTCACCAAAAAAGAAATACACACAGATAACCGGCACTCGCTCTCCTCACCGATCGCAGGAGCAATGCAAATTAGGGTGAAATCAGAACACATCCTGCTCTGCCACTCTGGCAGAGATGACAGCCACCTAAGTCCCGTGGGCAAGGCCTTCTCACACAGGCTTCCCTCGAGAACAGGAACCCACGCCAACTCTCTGGAAGTCCGGCTGGCAATGGGCACCCAGGACCACAGAGTGTGAGCACGCCTCGACCCAATAATGGAACGTTTACAGAAAGAGCTTAAAGGAGAGAGCTCCGGACACTTGGAAATGTGTATCTTTGCTTCACTTACAATAGTTAAGTAATCAGACTACACCAATGTTCAACATGGGATCACATGAAGTAAATAAGGACATATTTATACGGAAGGGACATTGGTGCTCTGGAAGAATATTTCGGGTTATGAAGATACAACTGATGGTGTGGATAGTTGACGTATTCGTACACTGATTAGAAAGAGCAGTGTGAAAACTAATAGCGATGTGGTAAGGTGTTCATTATGCACAACTGAATTAAAAAAGCAGTATATATGAAGTCATACAAGATTCTATGTGTAACATAAAGATATCTATACATGTAATTTTGTATATGGAAGATCTTAACAATAATCTACTTATATTTCTGATTTTAAGTTTTCCACAATGAAGAGGCATTAGGTTTCCAGGCAGACTCTGTGAGCTGCCCATCTTACAGCTTCACCCTTCCTCACCAAACCCCGACGCTGTTCCCAAGGCTGGGCGCTCCCAGGGCAAGAACAGCAATTAGCCTAGGATGAGAGGAAGCATGGTTTCAAAGAACACTAATTAAACCATTTCCAAGGGGAAAAAACTAAAAAAAAAATTATAAATAAGGAAAATGTCTTTGTATGTCGTCTGTTCAGGCTTCCTTAACAAAATACTGCAGGCTGAGCAGCCTACAAACAGCAAAATTTTGTTTCTCCCAGTTCTGGAGACCAGGAGGTCCAAGATGAAGGCCCCAGCCACTCCCATATCTGGTGAGGCCACTTCCTGCTGCACATGGATGGCTTCTTGCTGCATCCACGTTGAGGCAAGGGAGCTTCCTGGGGGAGCTTTCCTAAGGGTACCACTCCCATCCTCAGGACTCGACCCTCTCCCAAGGTGCCCCTCCTCACACCATCACCTGCGAGTGAGGACTTCAACATACAAATCAGTGACCGGAGGATATAAATGTGCAGGCCACAGAAGGTGGCCTGAGTGCTTTCAAAAGTAAAAAAAAAAAAAGGGGGGGAAGAAGAAAAGAGGAGGGTGGGGGGAAGGATAAAGAATGAGGTGAAAATGAAATTAAGAGGTGGAAAAATGCACTTGGAATCTGCAATAGGATGGGCCGCCATGACAACCGTGTGACTTTGTGCCGCGGAGGGTGGAGCAGGGGCTCCGTGGGAGGAGGGTCAGCACAACTTCTACGGAAATAACTTCTATGGAGAGGAATTTGACCTTGCAATTTTTTTAATACAATCTGCTTGGTAGTTTTATTCCAGGACTGTGTTCTAAGAAAATGATTTAAACTGTGGGCAAATTTGAGTTATTTATAGCAATAAAATATCAAAGGTGTCCAGCAGGAGAAAAGGGCTCATTCTGGTGGAATGACATCCTTCTTCAAATGCAATTAGTGAGAGGCCTAAAGGCAGGAACACTTGACATAATATCCCTCAGGAAAAATCAACATTTTATATGTAGTATCCCAGCCATTTACAGAGGGAAATGTCCAGAAAGAAAATAGGCCACAGTATAGCAAGTTGTCTCTGAAATGGAGAAAAATATATAAAATATTTTGTTTGGCATTTGTCTGTATATTTCTAAATTCTCTACAGTGAGCAATTATGCCATTGAAAAGACCAAAATCAACATAAATTAAAATATATAGTAATAATCACAGTTAACAAACACTTATTTTGTAAGAAAAGTGGTTCATCTTGCCAACCCACAAGCCACCTACTGTAGCAGCAGACTCCCAGGGCCACAGCTGAGCACTTTCTCCAGAAAGCAGCTCCAAGCGGCAGTCTGGTCTTGGAGGCAGTGACAGAGAACATCACAGAAGTGTCTGCCCAGCCCTCGGGTCTCTTGGTCTGCAGCCACTCCGTGACACTACTCCCGGAGTCAACAGCCAGCCCCAGAGCCAGCACCTCCAATGGGACGCCCACCTCCACAGGGTCAGCTGCCGGTACTGCCATTCATGTGTCTTCTGTGGTGACAGGTGGTTTTCAGTAGAGATTTTCTATTTTTTTCTATGATGCATGTTTATGAATCTATAATCAGAAAGATGGGTTCACATTTTCAAAAGGATATGCTTGGGAATTCATTGAAGGGGCTGTAAAAGTAAAGATACAAATAAGAGATATTTGGAACTTTTTCTCAAATAAACGTCTACAGGTGTGTCACCTTTGACCCCATGCCCGACAGCCCTGCGATGCTCAGAGATATGCTGGGGTGCATGTCCCAGGGCACCAAGCAGGGTCTTTAGGGCAACGCATGGGGCCACATGTTCTAACTAGTCACCAGCACATGTGACACTTCTCTCCTGTAAATGTCTTGGGAGTGCAGGGGACTCCCTCAGTCCCCCCCATTCCAGCTGGTATCATGGGGTAACTCAGCAGCAACAAACCAGAGTGAGCGAGCCAAATCAAGGCTCCTGTCTGTTTTTGTAAATAAAGTTTTATTGGATCACAGCCATGCACACCCATTCACTGCCTGTCATCTGCGGTTATGTTCGTGGTTCAATGGCAGAGTTGTGTACTTGCAACTGAGCGTGTGTGGCCCACAAAGCGGAAAATATCTATTATCTGGCCCTTTACAGAAGAGTCTTGCCAACCCTGATGTTATGTGCTGTGAACATTAAAAATGTTGGGGTTTGCAAAATCCGTCTTAGAGAAGCTACCTAGTTTTCTTTTGATGATGTCACTTTGCCTATGCCAACATTAAACTTCCTTTGAGGAAGCACACTGAGTCATTTTGGATTCCCTCTGGTGGCAAGGAACAGAAAATCTAGCTGTGGCTCACAGACATAGGGTATTAGCTCATGCAGCCAGGGGTCTGAGACAGGGGGTGCAGGACTGGCCCAGCATCTCCCTCGTGCCACTGGCCGTTTCCTTCTTTCCATCATTAGCAGAGAGGATCTTGTCTCTGTGCTTTGGTCTCATAATCACAAGATGGCTGCAGCATTTACAGTCCTCACAACCACCATCCAGCAGGGAAAAAGAAGAAAGGTAAACAAGTCAAGGTAGAAAAGCAATTCCTTTTCACCCAGGAGGGAGCTGCCATTCCTGAGACTGGCAACTGCTTCTTAATACCCGAAGGCATATACTTGGGCTTCCTCAAGTGACAAGCCTGCTTGAGTAAATTTCTAACTAGACATGTTGGGACCCCAAACCATAGGAAGATTCTAGTAAGAAAAAAGGGAGGGGAAATAGGATCACAATAAAATGTTGTCCCATTCTCCCATGCACACATTGGGCAGACAGCTGGTAGTGTCCGCTCCAAACATACCCAGCCTCCCCACAAAAAAGCCTTCTTATTGAATGTTTGACGTCTGCTTCTGAATGGTGTTACCACGAGCAGCAAGCGGATGAGCGCTAGACCCGGACTGACCTTATCATCCAACCAGCTGGTTGTCACTCACTGTGCCCTCGCATTAAAGCATCTTTCCTAAAGACCCTGTGGATGCCCCTCCTGCCTCTCCCCAGCAAGGCTCCAAAGAGGCCTGGAGGTGCTCCCCCTGCTCCCCCAGCCCCTCACCAGAGGAGAGAGAGGAGACCACTTCCCGCCACTGCTGTTCTCTGGGCTGCCCCAGGCCTTTTCCTGGGTGAGCATTATCCTGCATTGTTTGTGAGTGTGTGTGTGTGTGTGTGTGAGTGCGCACACTCACATATAGTGGCTTCTTAAAGAAGTCCCAAATGCAGACCTGCAACCCCCGCCCATGGTCCCTGCAGTTCTGACTCACTCTCCACCTCTGAACAATCCTCCTTCACACCGTGGAACTCCTCCATAGATCTTCACCAGCTGCCAACTTCCCCCTTCCCTGAACATTTTAATAGCATAAAAACCAAACAAAATATGCTTCATCTTTAAATAAACTCAACTAGGCTTGCTTCATAAAAGCATTACCCTTTGCAAATGTTTCTCCTTCCCCCGCTTCCTCTCAGGATGGGTGAGTTATAGAAGTGGAAGACGATTCATCATGCTGAGCAGATGCCAACGGTTCATTTCTCCATGGTGGCCAAATTTACAGGGACCTCGGACTCAGAGGGAGGTGCAGGATTGCACACAGGTGGGGACTCGAGCCCCTCCCGCTGTTCTAGTTGTGGGCTGTCCTGATGCCTCCCAAGCGGCTCCTTGCAGGCACTGGTTGCCACACACTAGACCCTGAGACAGCAAGATGCCAAGAACCCTGAGCCAGGGACTCCTGCCAGAGAGTTCTCAAGAGCAGAAGCTCAAAGGGGCTCTAGGGATCCCCGGCCAACTTCCTAGTTTCAAGACTGAATCTCAAGGCTCAACGAGGTCAAGGTCTCCAAGTCTCTTCTCCCAGTTTTATTTGTCACCTTAATGCAGTGTGGCTGTGTTCTCAGGCTCCCAGGTGTGGGACTAGAATTGGCCCAGAGGGAGTCAACACAATAAGATAGACATTCCATGCTCAACCAATGCAAAGATGATAAACCAGAAACAAAACAAGATCACAATAAAATATTCTCCCACTCTGCCACCGTCTCCCTCCCAGCTGCCCCCTGGGCCAGGTGGGGCCAGGTCTCTGTGCACCTTCCCTCTGCCCGCCCCAGGCAAAGCCCCTTCTCCCTGCATTGGCTTCATGCAGGGTACGCAGGGAAATTCACAGGAACTCTGAGATCCAGTCATCACTTGCAAACACTGCCTGCTCATTCACCCCACCAACCAAAGCACATGTACCAACAAGGTCACACCCTCCTGTCCCTCCTCAGGATCCTTGGGGTTCTTTGGAAGAGATCCAACAGAAAGCTGTTTCTTGGTTTTGTTTTAACGAAGGCAGCTCGATGAAGCCATCAGCCGAACTCCTCCTCTAAAACTAAGATGGAGAAACATATGGGTGACCTAAAGGAGCTGATCAAGTAGTAGGAATATGAGAGATGCTAAATGACCAAGTGCAGCTGGCCACAAGAGGAGAGGAAAGGAGAGGAGAGGCAGAAATAGGCAGGAAACACTGAGTTGATTTATGGCTGATCTAACTAATGTGGTTCAGAGAGGAAGAGCTTCACCCGCGCGGCTGTGCTCATGAGTTTGCCGTGTGTATTATAAATGATGCAGGGAGGGAACCCATCCATGTCGCCTGTGTTAACTCTTGAAAAATAAAGTATCATCTAAGAGTTCCAAAGGAAAGTCTTTACCTCCACATTAATATCTGACGTGTTATAGTTTCTGAAGTATAGAGCATTGTCTTATTAAACCATTTATTATCCACCATCATCACCACCACCATCACCACCACCATCACCATTATGACCATCACCACCATCACCACCATCACCACCATCACCACCATCACCACCACCATCATTACCATCATCACCATCAACATCACTATCATCATCAACACCACTATTATCACCACCATCATTGCCACCAACACCACTATCACCACCATCACCACCATCACCATCACCACTACCACTACCATCATCATCATCATCACCATCATCACCATCACCACCATCACCATCACCACCACCACCACCACCACCATCATCACCACTACTACCATCAATACCATCATCATCACCATTATCATCAACACTACTATTATCACCACCATCACCACCATCATCACCATCAACATCACCACTACCACCACCATCATCATCATCATCACCATCATCACCATCACCACCATCACCATCATCATCACCACCACCATCACCACCATCACCATCACCACTATCACCATCACCACCACCACCACCATCATCACCACTACTACCATCAATACCATCATCATCACCATTATCATCAACACTACTATTATCACCACCATCACCATCACTACCATCACCATCACTACCATCACCATCACCACCACCATCATCACTATTATCACCATCAATATCATCACCATCACCATCACCACCATCATCCCCATCCCCATCACCACCATCACCATCATCACCACCATCATCGTCACCATCGTCATCACCATCACCATCATCACCATCATCACCATCATCACCAACATCACCACCATCACCATCGTCACCATTGTCATCACCACCATCACAATCACCACCATCATCATCACTATTACCACCACCAACATCATCACCATCACTATCACCTTCATCACCATCATCCCCATCCCCACCCCCATCACCACCATCACCATCATTACCACCATCACCATCACCATCGTCATCACCATCACAATCATCACCATCACCATCATCACCATCATCACCAACATCACCACCATCACCGTCACCATCATCATCACCACCATCACAATCACCACCATCATAATCACCATCAAGGCAACATTTCTTGATCACTTGCTCCACATTAAGACAAATTAGGTCTTGCTGGACCTAGTTCCCTATAATGGAACTAGGGGCTAATGGGCTCAATTCCACCAACACCCTCTGGCTGAACCCATAAGCTAATCACTCAGCTGCTGTATGTACTCCACTTTTGTTACTCAGGAGCCTAATTTGTGCAGCATAAGTGTGCATGTATTTTGGCTTCTGTTAACAGAGTGACGTGACCAGGAATGTATTCCCACAGCTCTGCTGATTTGCCACTGTGGACTGCCAGAGGGCAGCAGCATCCCCCAGACTCTTGTGGCAGACAGTGTCCCATAGTTTGTGTATGTGCTGGGCAGACCATAAGCAGAGCCATTCGTGAAGAACTCAGAAATGCTCTGATTGTGCCAGCTGCATGCACAGATGCTACTTTCCACAGTGATCAGAACTAGGAGTAACTGTTGGTGCAGTAACTGACCTCATGCTTTGGAAGTCACACAACAATCAAAGGATGATTTCCATGTCCAGTAGCTCCCCAGTGGTCACCACCTCCAGGTATTCACACCCTACCTGGCAGAACTGCTCGCATTGAACTGTGATCCCCACCGTGAGCACTAAGAGGTGGGACCAAGTGGTGCCTTCAAGAGATGGCCAGGTCGTGGAGGCTCTTCCCTCACGAGTGGATTACCTCATTGTGGATGGGAATGATTATTGAATGGGTCGTCACAGTGGTGAGTTCTCTGGCTCCTGGCTCTCTCTCACCATGGGATGTCTCCACCTGGTGATACTAAAGGAAGGCCTCACCAGGGGCCAAGCAGAAGTTGGTACCCTGCTCTTGGACTTCCAGAATCATGAGCCAGGGTAAATCTCCTTCCTTTGTAAATTACCTTGTCTCAGGCATTCTGATACAGCACTGGAAAATGGACTAAGATAGTAACCAACAGGATATTAGGGAAATGGCTGTGTGACATTGCAGATCCTCCCTCCCTCTCTGATGGTTACTTGCTCTGAAGGAAGGCAGTCACCCTGTCATGAGAACCCTGCTGCAGTCACAGCCCCAGAGAGAAGTTCACCAAAGCAGAAATGCCAACAGCTGGCACTGACTTGCGGGACATGTAAGGTGAGCTGCTGAGAAGCTGACCCTCCAGACTTCAGCAGACCAGCTCTGACCAACTCAGCCACACTCTAGGTGAGGCCTGAGCCGGCCCTAGCCGGTTAAGCCACTTCTGAACCCCTGGCCCACAAAAACTCTCAGAGAGTATCTATTATTTCACTCATGAAATTTGCGGCAACTCTTTAGACATCAATAGATAATTAACAGATAGTTCCTAAGCAACAGTAAATAATTTTGTACCCTTTACATTAATGTCACCAAGCTGGAAAGAATGTTAGAGAGGCAGGAAATTTGAATACTGTCACACAAAAAGACAAAATGTCCTGGAAGAAGAATGGACTTAGCCGGGTGCGGTGGCACAAGCCTGTAATCCCAGCACTTAGGGAGACTGAGACAGGAGAATCGCGAGTTCAAAGCCAGCCTCAGCAATGGTGAGGCACTAAGCAACTCAGTGAGACCCTGTCTCTACATAAAACACAAAATAGGGCTGGGGATGTGGCTCAGTGGTCGAGTGCCCCTGAGTTCAATCCCTGGTACCAAAAAAAAAAAAAGAATGGACTTGATGTTTTGTGTGGATTCCGCTTGTGACCTTGCTTAGTCTAGTCGACCTCAACAAGTCCAAATGCTGGATAAGGAATTGGGCTGAGTGGCTAACCCTGCCAAAAACCAGACCCACCAACTGGCACAGCTGAGATTCACACTCCGTCCAGTCTGACTTCAAATCCCCTGCTCCTTTCCTACGTCAAGACAAAAGCTTCCTCCAATATCAGTGAAACTTGAAATGCCCATCGTTTCATCACTGTTTGTTCCAGAAAAGCTTTCTGTGTCTCCTGTCAAAGGTGCACTTTTGCTGTATGAAATGGGCCATCACATCCACGTTCCAAGGGACAGTGTCCTTGGTGTGGTCAGTGTCTTGGTGTGGGATGCACACTTCAGTTTGCTTCGACACGTGGCTGCTTCTTGTACACCTGCAGTAATGAACTTGGCAAGGATAAGACCAAAAAAAAGACGAACAGGGAGACAACGCCCACTACCATCTAGCTGTCCTGGTTCATACGAAACAGATCTGAGCTACAAGGGGCTCCCCAGCCTGAGAGACAGCACTGTGTTGGGCAGGTCCCTGATCTAGGATGGGGACAGGGTCCTGGGCAGATGCTGGCAATGCCAATGTCTGATCAGCAGCAACTCCTAGCATGCTTTGGCCACCTGTGGGATGATGGCAATGTCCTCACTGGGTGACCGTCTCATGCACCGCCACACACACCCACACAAGGCAGAAGGAAAAGACAACGTATTGATGTTTACTGGCCTTCCCAGCATTCATTGCTGCCTTTCTGGGTAGAGTTCCAGATATTTTAAAAATGACAAATCCCCACTTGTCCACTCTCAGTCCACGAAGCCTGGTGAGGTTAGGCTGCACCTGGGGCTGGCCAATCTGAACGCTGTCAGCCTCCATCCTTGAGGCCTGGGTCATGGAGAGGCACGTGACCTAAAGTAGAAGGTGATAATGAGGCTCAAGACCCCAGTGGGAACTGCTCTTTCCCAGTCAGGTTGGTGGCTCAGCTGGACTTGGCTGGTTGTTTTGTCACCAGCGTCAAAGGCACAAGAGAGAGAGACTAGTGTCCCTGGACCAGCTGCTGTAAGTGGGAATCTTTTTAAAGCAATGTCCTGGTACAGGTTTCTTCCCAGACTAGACTTCCAGTGCAATGGTAGTTTTGAGAGATGATCCCAAGAAAGACCAGTAGGGAAATGAAGTAGTAAGAGAAGAGAATAAAATCAATAAAGGGTCCTGCAGGGAGCAGAACAAGGCCCCATTAAGACCTCTACATCCCAGTCCCCATAAGCTGAGAACACGTCAGGTTGCCAGGCAGATATGAATCAATGCTGCAGATGGAATCAAGGTTGCCAGTCTCAAGAAAGGGAGAGTATCTTGGTTCATCAGAGTGGCCCAGTGTAGTCAAAGAGCCCCTAAAGATACAAGAGGGAGCGGTGGTGCACAACTGTAATCCCTGCACTTTGGGAAGCTGAGGGAGGAGGATCACGAGTTTAAAGCCAACCTCAGCAACAGCGAGGCACTAAGCAACCCAGTGAGCACTGCCTCTAAATAAAATACAAAACAGGGCTTGGGATGTGGCTCAGTGGTCAAGTGCTGGGTCGAGTGCTGAATTCAATTCCCAGTACGCCCCCAAAACAATGCAAGAGGGAGGACAGACTCAGAGGTGCCCTGTTAGGGTCTCTGGAGATGGAGGAAGGGCCCAAGCAAAGGAGCATAGACAGCCTCGGAAGATGAGGGAGCAGTTCCCTTCTGGAGACTTTGGAAAGGAACAGCCCTCGTGGGCATGGTGAGCTTAGCCCACTTCTGACCTTCAGAACCAGAAGGAAATAATATGTGTTACAGGAAGTCAGGGCAGTTTGCCACAGCACCAATAGGAAGCTAACATGCGCATGCCATCAATTCAGCTTCCATGTGGGCGACAGGAGCTCAGTCCTGCCAGGAAACTCTAGGAGATGGTGCAGAGCACACTCAGAGGGGCTCCACCCAAGGGTGCAGATGCTGGAGCATCCATCTGACCACCTCCAGCTGTCGGAGCTTGGGAGCTGTCTCCAGGGCAGACTCTGGCACTTCCAGCTTGCCTGGGTGTCTTCCTCAGGTGGCAGACCTGCAGGTATAAAGTCTCAGGTGCTGGCAATGAGCAGCTTCTGTGTGCACAGATCCAAGAACACCAGCAGTGTCTGCCATGAGCAGCTTTTGGAGGTGGATGCCTGGGATGGGGGCAAGGATGTGGTCACGATGGTCAGGAACCTCCACCAGGGTTCGTGGGCTGGGCTAGGCACGATGACCAGCCCACAGGGCTTGGCATGTTGTGCATGCTGAGCATCTTGTCAGCCACCTGGTGGACGTGCCCTCAAGAAACGCTGGCCAAGAAGCTGCTTCTGCTTCTGGGCTGTTCTGTATACCAATGTTACTTCCTGCTTGAGTCGGTGTGGCCTGGATTTTCCTTTACTCACCCCTGTGAATCTCAAGATGGACAGAGATGGACAGAGGGCTCCGGGCTGTCCTGTCTGTAAACATGTCTAACAATAGCTCTCAGAAGAGAAGAGGATGAGAGCCAAGAATTCCCACAGCTGGGCTGGAGTCCCGTCCATTCTTCACACTTTTCACATAGTGTTGAAAGGAACATAAAACTAACCCAGCCCAGCCAGAACATTCTGTCATGAAGTCACAGAGACACGTTCCAAGAGGAAGGAGAAAGGGATGGCAGAGTGCTTTCCTGCTCCCCAGAGGCACAGGGGTCATGGACCCGCCTGTATAAGATCCAAATGGGAGTTCACGGCTTGCTTCCCAAGGTCTGCCTTGCTAATGCCCTTGTCACATGAAGGGCAGGTGGAGAGAGATCCTGAGGGAAAGTGTCAGGAGAGAAGGAAGGAAGGAAGGAAGGAAGGAAGGAAGGAAGGAAGGAAGGAAGGAAGGAAGGAAGGAAGGAAGGAAGGGGG